>SRSE01001431.1:0-21825 GCA_005024645.1 Planiliza haematocheilus
GTGTACTGACCGGGACCTGGAGGCATGTACTTCACTGTGAACGTGTCGTTATCGTTCTTGATGATGTCAAAGTCTATGTCGGCCTCGGCGGGTCCGACCACGCCTGGAGCGCATTTGATCCCGATACTGACGTCTCCTGGAAGGAAAACATGATCTGAGATTCAGAGCTTCCTGAGAATCAGCGTCCTCATTAATACGTCAACGAGTGAAGACAAACTCTGTCCTGCAGCCCATGAATCAGGACGAAGGACATGAGGTGGCGGGTTTTGGACCTCACCCTGTCCGGCCTCGCTGCAGTCCACGGTGAAGTACGTCGGCTCGTTGGCCTTCAGTCCCGTCTTCTCAACACCTGGACCATAAACCTTCACGTTCTCTGGATGGCTGCCCTCTCCGATGGTCACCTACCCGAAGACATCAGCTACGTCACTAACGTGGACTAGACCTGTCTCTACACAGCTAATTAAACTAGACTTGGACACTTAGTGCTGCTCCTGGTTTTACCCTGAAGGGGCTGTTGGGGACGTTGACTTCTCCCCAGGTGATGATGATGGTGTGTTTGATGGGTTTGGTGGGAATGTAAACACAGAAGAAGGTGCTGTCTCCGTTGTCTGTGATCTGAATGTCGATGGGGAAACCTTCTGCGTCCTGAAAGCACCAACAGGTTTCACGTCTTAAAGAACACTTTTATTAGAGTAAGGATGAGATGGACGTCAGCAGATCAGACAGGTCTCACCTGAGCGTACAGCTTCAGCTCTCCTCGGCCGGCTCCACAGGTGTCAATGGTGAAATCTGCCGGTTTGTTCACGATGCAGCCCAGAGGCTCCAGACCTGGACCGTAACACTTCACCTGAGGAGACGCAAGCGTTCAACATTTAGTAGAAACATCTGAGAGATGATTTTAACGTCAGTCAGGTTCCTTCATACCTTCTCAGGGAAGACGTCGTTGGCGGCAGGGAGGATGTGAGCCATGAAGGGACTGTCCTTGATGTCCTCGTCATCACATATGACGTGGACGGGTCGTAGTCTCCCGGTTCAGTCGGCCAATAACGAACGTCACACGAGCCGTCGCCTTTGTAGTCGCACTCGATCTTCGCCTGAGACGGACCTTCGATGGAGAAAACCTGCACACGACAAACGACAGTGGTGAAAACGTTCCTGGTGATCGGTCTGTTAGAGTTTATTTCTCTGTCTCATAATGAAATCCAGATGCCAAACTCCTGACTTTACTTGATATCTGTGATCACTGTATGCTGACGACACCCTGCTGTATTTCAGCAAAACTGTTTTTAGTTCAATAAGAAAAATAAGAAAACCCACAGCAGCACTTATACAATAGTAATTTCTAATATTGTTTCTAATATTCCTGAGAGTTTATTTGTGTAACAGTAATAATAAACCAACAGTCTCTGCTCTGGTTACCTACCAAGAGTTCCCACTTCGGTGCCGATAGCCTCCACCACAAAGTCAGCGCTCTTCCCGACCATACCGGTCTCCAGACCAGGACCCCAGGGCCCTCACCTTCTGAGGCCCCGCCTCCTCGCTCACTGTACCTCAAATGGACTAAAAACCACACACACACAACCAGTCTGATTCTTCCCATCATCCCAGAATAAAGAAATACAAGCAGTCTGGAGTTCCTCAGGGCTGGATCCTGGGTCCTCTGTAATTCAGTTTTAATATTCTTTGATCTCACCTGCGTGGGATGCTGTGTCCTCCCCAGGTGATGGTTATGACATACTTTCCTGTCATGATGGGGTAGTAATTACACTCATACACGCCATGCTCCATCTCCTGCACCTTCACCGGCTCCTCCAGGCCCTCTGGGTTTAAACACAAAGATACCACCATCATTAACGAGAAGAGAAACGTCTGAACAAACAAACACTGGCACAGATTCATGACTTTAGGTTTAAACCAGGTACATGTTGGTGTTTTGTCTGAACGAGTCTTACTTGGTCCCTTCACGGTGACTTTCAGATCTCCACTTCCAGCTCCTTTAGTGTAAACTTTAAAATCCGCCACCTCCTTCATTCTCAGACCCTTCGGCTGCAGACCTCGGCCCGACGCTCGGCAGGCGTTCGGGTTACAGGCTGAGAGGACCAACGAGAACAAGACCAGGTTAGAGCACACTAACATAATGTCCTGTTATGATCTACTTTACTCTAAACTATAAAACTGTCTCTAAATAATATTTATAGTATATCTGCACCTGAACATAATCCATCCTCTAACCTTGACTCTAAAACTGGGGTTGTCAAAATCAACATGCTAATAACACGCTAACATTAACTCCTTCTAATTATGACCTCGGTCTGACTGTAGTTTAGGGACCAGGAAGTGTTTAAAGGAGCAGTAACACTGTGAAAAGAAAGCAGAATCTAAAGTGTGCTGGTAGTAAATAATCTTACGTCCTGTAGAGACTAAACGGACAAATGTTTATAAGAAGCTCGATTCATTTCATCAATCACATTTAAATATTTTATTGACAGCCTCAGAGAAAACCAAACGGGTTCACAAACACACAGAGCGCTGTAGGAGTTAGTCAGCTGATCAGCGCCATGAGAAGCAGTTTGCTGAGGCTGAAAAGAAAAAGCAGCAAAGATGAAGACGAGTTCAGAGCTGAGGATGAAGATTAAATATCTGGAGGCTGAGGAAAGTTTGAGAAGAAGATCAGAGTTAGCTGGAGGACGAAGGGATGGTGACGATGAGGATGATGGAAGATGATGGTCACTCAGGGAGCTACACCTCCTACTGGTTGTGTCAGTGGTTGTTATTTGAAATTATCTGAAGGTTTAATTTGTTCATTTACGTCTAAATTAGTCCAATAAGAAGTATTTTATGTTTTAATTTAAGCTAACGTGATCAAAGAAGCATTAAAACGATCGGACACAAAGTGAAGCAGGACGGTTTGAAGCTTTGAATCGTCTCAGAGGTTTATGATAATAAACTAAAAGTCTAAAGCAACGACAGGAAGTAACTCACCGACCATCTCTGGATGCAGCTACAGCGTCATACCTGTTTATATTTATAGGAATAATTAAGTTAACGCCTTTACTTTGGTGCCACCAAACCAAACCGCCAAATTAGCCTTTAGCTATGTAGCTTAGCTTCATGTACGTTCCTTGATCAGACCTTTCATTTCTTTCATTAATGATGAGCCGGATCTAAATGATTTATCAACATGGAAAAATGTCTGAGGACAGGATGTAAGTGATCACTGATTAAACAAGAAAAGAATATTTTACTGTGAGAGAATCTGGTTCCTAATATTTAATACCTGGGACACCATGCTACCAACTTATTTTAGGTTTCTGCAGAAGCAGAATTAAACCCTGACACCATCGTCACATTCAGTCTGAGAGAAGAGAAAGCTGCTCAGAACGAAGCCAGCACATGCTGTGAAGCTGGGAAACCCCGCGTAGTCGGGCTGAGGCGGGGGGATGGAGTTGAAGTGGGAAGGACCAGAGCAGCGCAGCCAGACTCCAGTTACACCCGTCCAGGGCCTGTACTAACTTGGTCGCTTGGTTTTGGGTGGTGTTGGAGGGGGGGCTCTCCTTGTCTTGTCTGAGGGCGGGGTGCGTATGGACTGAGGTACAATATGCACCGGAGACCCGGGAGGAGGGCCGCTCTGTGAAACTGAAGGAGTCAACAACAGTCATGACACATTTGAACATGAGGAGACGTCCAGGATGAAGCTGGGTTCTGTTTCAAGTCTCAAGCTCTAAGATCAGTCAGGATAGTCCCAAACCAGGACCTGGATCACGTCTTAGGGTCCTAGTCCCAAATTATAGCCTCAATTAAAGGCAGTCCAGTCCCAGAATCTACAAGTCCAGTCAGAAATACCTCCAGTCACAAACCCTGAGTCAAGTCCCTACATGAAGATAAAGATAAAGGTCAGAGACCCGGGTCACGTCTAAGGGTCTTAGTCCTGAGTCAAGTCCATAAGTTAGTGAGACGAGATCCTGCACAGTGTTTAAAGACAAAGACAAGATGGTCCAGACTCCCATTTCAAAGGTAAGACAAGTTCTATATTAAGTCAAGATGGCACAGAAGTCACAAGTCCAGGTCTAGGTCAAGGCAAACAAGACAACAGGAGACACTCAAGACAAAGAAGGACCAACACAAATAAGGGAACCAGGCCCTGGGTCATGTCTTAGGGTCTGCGTCCCAAACTACTGCCTCAACCACGAGCAGTCCTGTCTAGTCCCAAAGTCCTCAATTCACAGAGAGACAAAACGTCAAACGAGATCTAATCTAAGTCACAAGTACAGTTCTACGTCAAGACAGGTAAGCCCATGTCCAAAACATAAGACAACAGGAGACAGTCAAGACAAAGAAGTCCAATCCTAAATCAAGCCCAGAGACAACCAGTCCTGGACCCAGACTGAACTACTGCAGGTTTCAAACCGTTAGAGAAAACTTTTAGTGGTTTACTGAGTCAGTCTGGACATGAGGGTTCAGTGAGACCCTGGTGGGACGGGGGACAGTCAGTGAATTAAGGTGAATATATTAAATGATGGACTGATGTCTGTGATCTGAGAGTCCTACCCTCAGAGACGTGGACAGTGAACGGACTTCTGGGAATCTGCTGCCCAGCAAAGGTCACGTAGACGGTGTGAGGACCCTCCAGGACCGGAACATAGGTGCACCGAAATATACTGTCGCCTTTGTTCTCCAAGACAATCTCCACTGTGTCCCTGCGACCGTTGGAGTCCACAATGATGACGCCCACGTTTCCAGCACCCGCCCCTGGTGGACAGACAGAGGACAACGAGACCTTTAGACACTGAGAGGAATGGGACCGCTGCTGGAACCGAAACAGAAACTTAAAGGTCCAGGACAGGGACTAAATATAAGACACTGAAGGAAGACCAGGTTCGTCCTCTGGAGAACCAGCTTCATCAACTCACCCGCAGTGTAAATATCAAAGTATGTCGGTTTGTTGGCCACGTTCCCCGACGCCTGCAGTCCCGGCCCGCGGGCCTGGACTCTGGTCGGGTCGCCCATGGCCTTGGAGACATTCACCATGAAGGGACTTCTGTCAATGTCCTGCCCCGCAAACAGCACCTTCACCTGGGAGGACACGGGAGGACAGAGGACGTGAGGCCAGGGACCGTTTAGAAGGAGATCACCAGGGCACATGATCAGGTCATCCCTGGTTTTCTTACCCTATGAAGCCCCTCCACTTTGGGCAGGTACACCACGGAGTAGGTCCGGTTCTTGTCGTTGTTGGGGATGACTCGGGCCTGAAGGAGACAGAAATCAGTCACCATGAATCTCAGCTGGATTCCACTTTAAAGTCTTGATTAAAAGTTTGTGTATCTGCTCCCACCTCCTCCGTGTGTCCTTCAGGATCCTCCACGTAAACCAGAACCTCGCCCAGTCCGGCCTCCACCGTTTCCACCAGAAACTCTGCTGGCTTCAGAACCATGTTCCCTCGAGGCTCGATGCCTGAGACAAGAAGAAAGACTTTGCATTAGTTTCTGGATTTATACCACGAACCGTCACAGACCATCGCTGGAGTTAGTTTCTGTTGTTTTAATCCAGTTTTAAGCAGAGAAACAAGAAACTGTTCAATAAATAAATCTGTTCCTTATCTCTGAACCAAAAAACATCATCAAACACTTTCCTACCGACTGACTCATCGCTCCGTACCTGGTCCGAATGCTTTGGCCCTCTTCGGGTGCAGGGTCTTGGCCCTCAGAGGGGCCCCAGGCTTCAGCTTGGCTTTGGGGAACTGAGACAGGTAGGTCATGACCGAGTGCTCGTCCACATTCGGGTCGACAATCTCCTCTGGAGCGATCACCTGGAGAGGAAGTTCAGACAATACGCTGATGATGTTGAGTTTTATGTTGGTCGATGTTAAATTCTCCAAAACAAAGAGTTTGATCTGAAAAGCTGCTGCTCTGCTAACGAGCCTCTGACGTGATAAAGGATGAGTCATTTCAGCTCTTACTAACGCTGTGCTGCTCTCAAACCAATAAATGATGTTTGTTGGTGTTTCCTGGTTTCACTGGTCTCTGTGAGGACGGAGCAGGTGGATCCATGTGAAGCTGTGATCATAAACTAATAATCACATCTGTGAATGATTGTGAGACTCAAACGAGAAGCTGGAGACAAATCAAAGTTTGTTCGTCTGATCAATCGTCTTTTAAAAGAAACATCTGTTTGTTCATTCCAGTGAAATTAAAGCCATGTGAGGAGGCAGCTCTTTATTCGTCAGCCCGATCAATCTCAGCTCATTACTTCCCTCCAGCGAAACAGACGACGCTGGATGAAACCATGAGGAAGGTTTTATTTCTAGAGTCCTGACCTCGGTCCTGCAGCTCTGATCGGACGTCCTGAAACACGTCATGGTTCATTATCAAAGCTCTTAACGACTTCCTCTGGTCGTTTAAACTGAATCCTGATGAAAACCGTTTTCTTTTCATTTACAGAAAAACAAACATTTTAGAAAACAAAAATATTTCAGAGAAAATCTTAAAGGATTACTGGAATGACTGGTACAGTTTATGTTATGTTGTTATAGAGGAGTAGAACTACCTCTGGTGGAGGTCGTCTGTTGTTTTTTGTTGGTTTATAATGAAGACAATGTGTCTCCATGTCCTCAGGTGAGTCTTACCTGTGGGACTCCCAGCCAATCATCTGCCTGCTGCATGGCCTCTCTGGCGTTCTCCACCGGCTGACTGGGATCCCATGTTTCCCAGTCTGGACAGAGACCTGAAGGCAGCACGAACACGATTAACTCATTCAACTGATAATAAATAAACTAAACGTGATAAACTGAATCAGATGACTTTCAATTCAAAACTGCCATAGAGAAACCGTCGATTTAAGCAGCTATTGTCAGCCGTGCAGGACGTACCCGGGGCACAGTTGTCCACCAGAGCTCCCAGCGCCTTCCCGTCCCTCCAGTCCCGGTGGAAGTTGGTGATGGGGAGCTGGGGCACCTTGTTCTGGATCCAGCCCAGCAGACGCTGTTTGGGCGTGAGCTTCTTGGCGTCCTCGTCGTCCTCGTCCTCCCACATGGGCATGGAGATGGAGTAGTGGAGGATCAGGGTCCAGATCAAACCCAGGATCAGCTTCAGGTTCCCGTCCACGATGGCTTTAGAGTCTGACGATGTAAAGCGAAGCGTTTATGAGCTGAAACGTGACTGAACATTTAACGTTTAATGGAAGACCGCCAAAATAAAAGCTCCTGGTTTATGTTAAGTTTCAGACTTTTATTTTGTTTTATCTGGAGGAGGCAGGATGATGTCATTCAGTCCTGAACCAGAACCTTGATGAAAACCTGGTGCTCCTGAGTCAGACCGACCAATCAGGAGACACCGTGGTACGTGACCACCTCAGCACTTCATCTGACGCTTCAGCTGCTTTCAGGGTTTAACTTCAGCTTCAGGTTTTATTGTCACTTCATCTGCTTTCATTCCCTCCACATGGTCCTGTTGTCTTATGCTTTAACCTCTGACGCTTCACCTTCGCTCAGCGTCGTCTGACACAGATGTTTTAAGGACCTGGACATGAATGAGCTGCTCCACTGCTTTCAGTGCATCGAGCAGCTCTAGATGTTAATTCATGTTATTTTATCGTTTTCTTAAAGGTGAGGTGATGGAAACTTTCCTGTGACCGTTTCCAGCCATGAAATCATATTTTCCTTCAGGAAGCTCAGAGTCCAGAGATTAGTCTGGTCCCGCGCTCAGACAGGAAACGCGTTTGGAGCGTCGCTCTAATCTTTCCCCAGGAAACAGGAGCTGCAGCCGTGCTCTCAGGTCACATGAGCGCATCCTGTCCTTTCAGTTTGTTCCATGTTGACGTTAAATCATCGGCCGTATCTGAAACCAACGCGGCCTCATGTTCAGACGGGAATGAATGAATAAAATGAAATCAGTGTGAGCCCAGCTGGTGTCCTGCCAGACGCTCCCTGAGCTCAACAACAACTCGTCTGTTCGTTAACGTCCGACGGCCACGCTCTCTGGTCGCCAACGGTTACCAAACAAACACAGAAACAATGGAGGCCTGATAGACCCCCCCCCCCCCCGCTCCATCTGAACAGGCCTGGGGGTGGCAGAGAAACACTGTTATGTGACATTTAGAGACGATGACGACGCAGGGAAAGAATTAACGAGATGAACGGCAAGAAACAGGAAGTCACAACAACGAACAACAAGAGAGGAAAACAACCCTCAGCTCTGACTGACAGGCTCACGACAAGAACCTGAAGAACTGGAGCCACCATGAGGAACATTAAAGATCCAGAATCACCTGAGACACTAACGAGGAGCGCAGCAGACCTTTACAGGTGGACTCACCACCACACTGATCTGGTCTCTAGAATCCATGTTAAACAGGTCCAGGTGTGAACACTGATCTGGTGTCAGTCCACATACGGAGGTGGTCTGGGACACATGTGACCTCCTTCCTTTGGTCGTGTGGACACACAGTGAGTCCTGGGTCACATTAAAGACCACCTACATCCAAACCTGTCACAGCAGAACATCGACCAGATGGTCAGTGGTCATAATGTTGTGGCTGATCTGTGTGAGTCCTGAGAACTGACCAAAAAAAAAAACAACAAAACTCAAAACAGGTGATCAGCAGCTGAGTCAGTGTGTTGTTGTTTGGACACCACGAGACACACACACACTAACACACACACACACTAACACACATTAACACACACACACACATTAACACACACATTAACACACACATTAACACACACACACACTAACACACCTGTGGCCTATAAAGCTCCAGTCTCAGACCAACAGCTGCTCAGAGACAAGAAACTTTAGTGAACTTCCTGGAGACAATAAACTATAAACCAACAATAATCTGATGATAATAATCTGATGATAATAATCTGATGATAATAATCTGATGATAATCTGACCTCAGTCTGGCTTAGAAACAATAACTGATCATTGTCTGGTCACATGGTTTTAGTTGCAGAACTCTTCAGCTGCTGTTTCTGAAGCTTCACAACAACTGTGATGACAGCTGACACACACACACACACACACACACACACACACACACACACACACACACACACACTGTGTCATGTGGTGTGGGGGTGGGGGGCGTAGCTGCATTGTGACAGTCAGCAGATCTCTCTGAATAAACAGACTCTCATTCAGAGGCCCATTTAAAAAACGGACAATTTTAGATCTCCACCTAAAACTCTGGTTCTGATGACATCACGGCGATGTCACGGCGACGTCATCGTCTGCAAACAGAAGCCGCCATCTTTGTTTCATTGATTTACTGCTCGTTGATAACCAGACTGATGAGGGGGTGGAGACTTTCAGGTACTGAAGCTCCGCCTCCTCCACCTGAGCGTTAGCACGGCGGCCATCTTTACTTTAGGATCAGACAGTTACTGATGACGTCAGCTGATTTTAATGAAACTTTAAACTTTAATTTCATTTAGTTTTAGACCAAATGATTAAAAACGTCCAGATGTGACTTCAGAATCATTTCCTCTTTAATGAATAAATGAATGAGTGAGTGAATGTGTTTAGTTTCAGACACGACGTTATTTAAAGATAAAGACGATGGTCTGGTTTTATTAGAGGTTATTTTTGGGGGGGTGGGGGGGGGGGGGGGGTGAATGTTCCTGGATGTCTCAGAGTCCTGCAGCTTCTCCACGTCCAGACGATAACGCGTCGCCCTGAACCTGACCTTTGACCTCTGAGCCACTCCAGAGGATGACAGGGTGACGTATCTCTGCTCAGATAGATGGATGAAATGATGAGTGTGTAGTGAGTTACTACTGAGGGGGTGGTGCTGGTGGTGCTGGTGTGGGGGGGGGGGGGTTCTGGCTTCAGCTGACATTCCTGTGAGCTGACGGCTGCAACACATGGGACCCATTACAGACAGAGAGCTAGAAGTGGCAGATATGTGAATGGAGTTTGGTTCCTGACATGGAAAAGCTGAGACGCTGCAGAGAGAAACGTTAGAGACGACGAGGACAGAAGACAGAAGCAGAAAGTAGAGCTACGACTGGACATCAGCACAGACAGTAGAAACACAGACAGTAGAAACACAGGCAGTAGAAACACAGACAGTAGAAACACAGGCAGTAGAAACACAGGCAGTAGAAACACAGGCAGTAGAAACACAGACAGTAGAAACACAGGCAGTAGAAACACAGGCAGTAGAAACACAGACAGTAGAAACACAGACAGTAGAAACACAGGCAGTAGAAACACAGGCAGTAGAAACACAGTCAGTAGAAACACAGACAGTAGAAACACAGACAATAGAAACACAAATGAACCTGAATCTAATGAGAAACAAACCAAACACGACCATGAAGAAGAACATTTCCTGATACTATGTCTGACTGGTGGGCTGTGGGGGGGGGGGGGGGGCCCACACAGGGTCTTTTTGTCCCGGGGCCCCTCAGCGGCCCTGGGGCCCCCGTCCTAGCAGCTCTGTCTGTCCCTGATCGTCTTCAGCTGGTTTCCTCTCAGGGTCTATTTTCAGCAGCTGTTGGAGGAGCGACAGCAGAGCTCAGCTGTCCTGCCATCAATCACCCCCTACTCACCCACACACACAGGAGGACTCCCCCATCCTCACCCCCATCCTCACCCCCTACTCACCCACACACACAGGAGGACTCCCCCATCCTCGCCCACCATCCTCACCCCCTACTCACCCACACACACAGGAGGACTCCCCCAGCCTCACCCCCAGTCTCACCCCCATCCTCACCCCCAGCCTCACCCCCTCCTCCCCCGTGACCCTCATAACAGCAGCCCCGTCTGCTCCAGCGTTAAAGCCTGAGACCTGTTGACGCGTCAGCTGATTCTTTTATCAGAGAATAAACAGGAAGTGACATCATTCCTCCGTGAAGCTTCGTACGGGACGTCCTGACTCAGCGCTGACACCAAACAGCTGCTCTGACACCTGGGACGTTCCAACAGGAGAACCACTGGAGAACCCTCAGGTTCACCTGGATCTGCTCCAGCACCCTGACCTTTAACCCCAGCTGGTCCTCTAAGGACCTCCAGGACCCCCCCTCCAGGACTCTGAGCCAGATCATGGAGCTCTGGAAACCTGGTCCAGCTCCTCGTTTAAAGTCAAACGTGTTCCTTAATTAAAACAAACTTTAGAAGCTGTGGACCAATCAGGAGCCGCTACACCTGTGCTCCACACACCTGTGTCTCTGCGTCTCTGTCTCCACTTACCGATGGACACCAGCTTGATGTGCTCCCTCTCCAGGAACTCCAGCGCCACTGAGACGTTCTCCAGCTTCATCTGCCTGAAGTTGGGTCTGGAGTGGTACTTCCGGTACATCTTCTTCTGGCTCAGCACCTCCAGCAGCCCGATCAGCTTCAGCCCGTCGCTCAGGTCCTTCTGCAGGTCGTTGATCCGCTTGTTGATGACCTTCAGGTGCTCGTTGCACCACCTGGTGAACGTGTTCTGCTGGATCTTCTTCCACGGAGCGTCCTCGGCCAGGTCCTTCTCGGTGGCCGGCATCTCCTCCTCCTCCTCGCCGATGTCCGCGCTGCTCTGGTAGAACTGCGGCGGCAGCTGCTGCGGCTCCAAGTAGCCGCTGTTACTCATCATGGTTCCCTCTTTTATAGCAGAACGGCGGTGGGACGAGAGGAAGGAGGGAAAAAAGAGAAAAAGGAAGGAGTGGAGCGGAGGGGCAGTGCCAGGCCCGCGGGGAGTGACGCGCTCTGAGTGTGCGTAAAGCGTGCGCTCTGATCCGGAGTCAGTGGGTCCGGCTGGTCCGGTCCCCCCGGAGACTCATGGACTCAAATGTGTCCCAGATATGGAGACGCGGAGGTGGAGGAGCAGAAGACTCGGGCTGTGGTCCGGGCTGTGGTCCGGGGTCTGGTCCGGGCTCTAGTCCGGTCTCTGGTCCGGTCTCTGGTCCGGGCTCTAGTCCGGTCTCTGGTCCGGGCTCTGGTCCGGGCTCTGGTCCGGGCTGTGAGGCGTGCAGAGAGCGGAGCTGAACAGACTGAGAGGTTTAAAAAGCTCGGCGTCACTGCGCTGGACTCTCAGGAATGCCCCCCCTGCCATGACCATATACTACTGGGCATCCTCTCACCCGACACACGCGCGGGGGCCGCTGCTCATTGGGCCGCGGCGGGGCAGGGGGGCGGGGCCACACAGGAGCCCCCTCACCCTGGACCCCCCAGCGCTGGACCCGGGGCTCCGCATCACCGTGACACCTCCGGGTATTTATAGAGACTCCAAACCGGGGACCGACACCGGAGGGGGGAGAAGGGGGGTGTCATAAACTTATAAACTTATAAACGTCATCAGCGGGCAGCCAATCAGATCACTGCGTCACATGTAAACAATAACATATATGAGAGAAAAGTTGAGCAGGACTCTGCTGATGGTTCCTGTGACTGACGGTAGGAGGCGCTGGAGGGACGACAGCAGCAGAGACACCAACGAAGAAGAAGGAGGAGCTGAAGGATGATTTAATGAGACACATGTTGATCACTGAGACAGAGAGCTGCAGCGCCCCCTGCTGACTGGACAGAGAGTCTCCATGGAAACCAGATGAAGTCAGATGTTAATTCATCGATAAATATTAAAATAAGTTCAAGTGAGAATTTATTTAAATGAAATAATAATGAGTTAAAGTGATGAACATCTGACCTGTGTCATATTATTATTCATTTAACAAATAATTAAATCTGGATTCACATTAATTTTAAATAAAATAAACAAACAGACGCAGACGGATCAACACGCTGCATCTTTTTATTTGTTCTTTTACAAAAATGATCCAATAAACATAAAGAACATTTAACACAGAGAAACCAGATCAAACAGGAAACGCCTTCAAAATAAAAGCAGCTCAGACACGGGACTTTAAAACATCTTCCTGTTCAGGTTTCAGGACTTCATGTTTATCTTTGTGTCCAAAACAGAAAACTGTCCATGACACGTTAGCCTAGCTTAGCACAAACACTGGAACCTGAGGGACACTTAGCATGTCAAATTGCTAGCTGGACATAATTCATGCTAGCCATGCTATGTCAACACTGGCTAGCAGCTTCCTCATGCTCCAAGTATTTGTGCTAAGCTAGGCTGGTAAAATACTTTTAACATAAAAACAACGACTATGACATTGCCATGCCAGTAGCTAGCATAAAACAGAGCATTTTAATTGTGTATCATAAAATCAACAAGCTACAACATTAATTAATCTCGCTCTATTTGCATCAGTGTTTCTGCTAAACTAAGCTAGTATTTGCTAAACACATGCCACAAAAAATACCTGAATATTGCATGTGGTATGCTAATAAAGATCACATGGCTACAAACAGCTAGCACAACAGCTAGCAACAATCAACACTTTTATATGAAGAAACAATGACATGAACTATGCTAACACTGGCTAGTTAGCCACACTGGCCAGCATTTCCTTCCCACATTTTTGTGCTAAGCTATGCTAAATATGAAACACACCTGTTATGAAGTGCTAGCCTAACACCAGTCTGCTAAGAACAACTAGCATTGTCAATATAAACTATCAAGATAAATGACATCATGCTAGCTTGTTATGGCTACACTGGCTAGCACATTCCCACATTTCCCCACACATTTAGGTTATGCTAATCTAAATATGCTATGCTATCTTGACATCTGTTGAACAAAACATATGATGACGTTACATAACAGTGATCATGTTAGCTAAACACAACAACAACCAGATACAAGATATAATTCAGATTTTATTTTTTAAAATCTGTTTCATTTTCATGCTAACGCCATGCTAATCGCTAATCCAGACTGAATCAGTGCTGGACACAGAGATGAAACCAAAACCACTGAAAACAAGAAGGAGTTTAAAAGTCAAACTTTGAAAGTTTATTAAACAGTTTAAAGGAGCTAATGGAAGAATTGGATTCCAGCGCTCATGCTACCGCTGTCACCTTCAGTGACGGCTAACGCTAAAGCTGCTACAGCGTCTGACTCATGCAGATATCTACAGCGTCAACACGACTCAACTTGTTCTGATACTTCATTTAATTTTCTACTTTATAAAGAGAGAATTGAAGATCAGATAACGCTGAACTCATTCTAGACCAAAGCATTTAGTCTAAAGTGATGTTCATATTCGTTTTGTCATTTTTGTTTGTGGTTTTGTAAAGAATCATTGAATCTTAACCAATAATCAGATTATTCTGCTGCTACATCCGACTGAAGCTTTTAACCACAGCACCAACGATAAATACGTACAAACCACCAGATATTAATAAAAAACAACCACACAGAGTTTGAACAGAGAAACGTCTGCATGCAGAAACTAACTCTGATCATTATTCAGTATTTTACACGATGACACAGGAAGAGCTGCAGGTCACATGATCTGAGTTACTGTCGATAAAAGAGACACATGAAGCTTTGTGGAAGCCCTGATACACGAACACAGGAATAAAAAGGAAAGACATGAGGCAACCGTAACACCACATCAATTACTAAACTAAACGGTGAGTCTAAATTAGCTTTAAATCAAATTAAGATAAATTATTATAAAATACACAGAACATTTTTTTCTCCAAACATTTACAGCAAGTCGACATTTTAAGTAATAATCTAATAAATAATGACCGTCTCTACGTCTAACGTCAGGTTTAAGACTTTCCTCTTTGATCTTAGAGCTGGACTGAACCATCCCGTACGCTGCTATGGGCCTAGGCTGCTGGCGGACGATGCACCGAGGACATGTCCTCTACTGTCTCACACTGAGTTTGTCCTTCATGCAAAAATATACAAAGGTCTTAATGACACATGCTGATGATCATGTAGAATAATGTCCTGCTATTAATCCCATTAATGAACAAATGCATAATTAGTGAGTTGATCCAGTTTGTTAAAGCCACGTCTTGATCACAGTTCAGTGTCTTTCGTTGTCATTTGTTGTAAATAAAGTGGAATGTCTGTCAGTTTAGTAAAAGCTTAAAATAAGATCACAGTCTTTAGTTCTCTGAGATTATTTGGTCTCCGATTAAATGTAAACATCTATTAAGATCAACGTAAAGACTGAAACTCATCGATGAGACAAGAACGAAAACGCTGGAGGAATTAAAGCTCCAATAAAAACAGTGGCTCTCTACAGCCTCGTTCAGACGGGATTTAATTTTCTCCTGCTACCAAATTAAAAATGATTCTTTAAGTTCAGTTATTAGGTGTTGATGAAGGTGTTCCACAGGGCTCTACACTGGGTCCACTTCTGTTCTCTAGATTCATGAATAAAAAAAATTTTGGTTTTGAGATAATCACCCACAGATGTTCCTGATAAAAAAACTCTGTGATAGAAACACTTAAATAAAGCATTAATTTATTGTTGGTGGAGTTTGATTGTTACGGCGCCACCTCTGGTTTTCTGACTTATTTTCTGTTAATCACGTCTTAACGAGGCTGTATCAGAGTTAATCTATTATCAGTTTAATGTTCGTCTGTCAGATGTAAAATAAAGTGTCATCTGCATATAATATGAGTCTCTCAGGTCTCCCTCAAAACTACCACCATAGAAGAAGAAGCGTCATCAACCAACCAGCCGTCGCCATCGAGCGTTAACACAGTGAAACCAGTCGACAGAAGGAAGCTCACGTCTCGTATCTGATAAACGTTATAAAATAAAGATCTAAACAGATAAACTGCATCTGCTTTTTCATGCTACACATAAACTCTGAGATAAAAGACGGCGTGAAGCAGAGTCACAACGATTAAAAACACTCGACTGTTCTCTCCATCAGCAGTCTGTGCAAAATACTCCAGCAGAAAGAAATAAGGCAGAGAATTCAAACGTCATCATTTAAAAATCTAAAAACATTTGCTACGGTTCTCAGACTGAATGGAACTGATCAGCTTTGTGTTTCTGGAATATACAAGTTAAATAAATATATCACTTCCTGTCCTGATCTGATTCATCTTGTGGCTGATAGTTTAATTGATAAATTAGCATTTAGCTAATTAGCTAATCAGGTGATTGTCAAACATCTGCCATCATGAGCCAGAGATTCAAGTTTTCATTCATGATTGATTTTGACTTTAATGAGTCAGAGCTGGTGAACAAAGACTTACTGCCCTCTAGTGGTCGGAAACGACTAAACACAGCTTTAATGTTTTAGTAAGCAGATGATTTAATGCGGAAAATAAAAATTTGAATAATTGAATAAAAACACAGTGTCAGCTCCACTTCAGCCACATGGAGAACTGATCTTTATTTTATTTATGTATTTTTATGTTTTTTCTTATTTAATATTTTATTATGTTTTATCTGTGTGTGATTTTATCTGATCTAAAATGAAAGATGACTGATTGAACCTTTAAACACTTGATTCTTGTTTGACTCTCGGGTCATGATGGACGTTTGAGAACCACGGCGCTGATCGATAAATCAATCGTCTGACCTACAGGACGAGCAGAGACTCAGAATGGACGACATCTTATTGCTTTTCCCTCCGGCCGGCGCTCGCTGACGTCTGTGGCGTTGGGGTCAAAGCGTCATGGCGGGCGACAAGCAGACATCAGGACGGCGACATGTATGAGGGCAGCGCTGGATGGGTGACGGCGATCCCACACTTCACCGTGAGCTCACTTCCTGTTTGGCCCTCAGGCCCGGGCGAAGCTGGGGACGACCAGAACTACGATGGCTGCCACGGCGACAGCCGCCACCGCCAGGTTCCAGCCTTCAGCGTCACTCTGCAGAGACACGACGTGTCAGAATAAACTTTATTCGTCTAAACAATTTAATTCAGTTTAACTTTATTTAAAGTGAAACAACAGGAAGAAACCGTGAGCAGAGCAGCTCCTGCCTGAGGCCGACAATATGACCAGCAGCTACTGATTCCTGATTGGTTCAGAGTTCACAAAGACGCTAAAAGAGTGTTACAGCTCCACCTCTGGTTTCATGATGACCTCCATAAAGTTAATTTATTACCAGTATCAGAGTAAAGTCTCCTGGAATCTACCACCACAGAAGAAGAAGCATCTGTCCCAACGTCATCAACCAACCATCGTACCAACATATTACAGCAGCACGGCCATTTTGGAAATGGCTGCCAAAAGCTAGTGACTGCAGAGCCTGGATAAATCCACCAGGGGGCAGAAGACCGACGTAAACGATGAAGCATAGGACTCAGAAACTCATGGATCAAACATGAGACCATTTAGGCTTAAAGACGAACATGCGCTAACGCTAATGCTAACCTGGTTGCAAACTTTAACCTGAAACAAAGTCAGAACGCTGTGAAAAAACGAGGACAGGTCCAAATGTCTCGTCTCCAGAGACGTCCTAAAACCAGAGACGTCCTAAAACAAAGACTGGAAAAAAAATGAAATTAACACGCTAGCTAGCTAGCGCTAAACCAAATAATCAATGAGTCAGTGATTTGTAAATGTTCTAGTATATTATATACGATAACACAGACGTTAGATTATTTCTGTGACGGACTGATTCGACTTTAACTAATTTAAAAAACGACTTTATAACGATGGACGAGGCTGAAGGAGGCGTTGACTGGTCAGTTTGTCACCTTAACTGTACGTTTGTTTGGTGAGAACCGATGTCTGATCTCTGGTTTTTCATTCGCCGGTAGAGAAAGAAGGGGCGTGGCCATACCTGGTCCCTCTAGGACGCCAGCTCCTCCCACCAGCACCAAATCAAGGCCACTATTACAATCATTCCTATGAAGGGGATGGAGAGAACAGGGGGCTCAGACGGACGGGTGCAGTTCTGGGGAGAAGACAAAAGGAAGGAGGAGCGTTGGGGTGGGGTGGGGGAATCGGGGGACGGGGGGACGGGGGGACGGGGTTGGAGAGAGGAGAAAATCAAACCATAAAGTTTAAAGTCGGGAGGAGGCGGGAGGGAGAACGGAGAGCGAACAAAAAACGAAAGATGCAGCTCAAGACCATGAGGATGGAGGACAGGAGGATGAAGACATGTCCAAGACATGCAACCAGCAGGACAACGAGAATGATTGGACGGAGAGGAGCTCGTTTAAGACCAGGTCCTTCAAATCAGATCTAAATCCAGCTCCAGGTCAGGACGAGTCCTGCGTCCACGCTGAGGACAAACAGGCGTCAGGTCTGAGCTCAGAACAAGTCAAAGTCAGAAAAGTCAAGTCTCAACCAGGGTCAGCGTCCAACGTCTCACGTCCAGACTCCAGACTAAGTCCAGGTCCTGAGTCTCATGCGTCAGGTCCCAGGTCCCGTCTCTCTCGGTTGATTCACGTGACCCTGACGTCTCTGAGTGGTGGACAAAGCTGAGCAGGAGACGGACGCAGAGACAGACAGATACAGATGTGGAGAAGCTGAGGCACCGACTACACGAGCAGAGCCCTAATCAGCTGACATGCAGACAGACGCCACGGCAACGGCATGAAGGAAGCATCCGGTCCGTCCTCACAGACCTCGTCTCTGGTCTCTCTGCTGTGACCCTGAGGAGCGTGTGACCTTTGACCTCTCACCTGTGACTTCCTGTCCACCAGTCTGTGCAGCTCGTCCTTGCAGCGCTGCAGCTCCTGGTCCAGCGCCGTCCGTTCCCGCTGGCTGCCGTCGTACAGCTGCTGCAGCTCGTCCAACTCGTCCTTCAGACCGTCGCACTGACGTGAGACAGAGACACGTTAGACTGAGACAGGACGGGGACGTCCATGTCTCTAGATGAGTCCCCACCTCTCTCTGGACCTTCTGGGCCGTCTCCTCCGCCTGTCTCAGCTGGACCTTCAGGACACTGACGTCCTCTCTGGGTGGAGACGTGTCCTGGTCCAGACGCGGGAGTCCAGTCTGGGACAGGGTGATGTACGTGTCCCTGAGCTGCTCGGGCTCAGCGCCGCCCTCCGCTCTGACTGCCAGGTAGGCGTGGTCACACCTGTGGAGACGATCAGACCTGAATGTAATGACGCTGCCGTGTTGATTGACAGCTGCTGGGACCACTCACGCGTCTCGTTGCTGCTCCAGTTGCTCCACTTTGTTGCTGAGCAGTTTGTTGCGGTGGGCGAGAGTCTGGCGTTGGTCGGTCAGAGCGATGAACTCCTGCTGCAGCTGAGTCACGTCACCTGATCACACACACGCGTTAGTGACCAATCAGAGCCCACATCCAGCTGACAGTGAGGTGGCGTTACCCTGCGTTGCCGTGGCGACGCTCCTCATGCTAAGCTCCGCCCTCAGCGTGGTCACCTCCAGCTCGTACTCGGCCGTGGTGGCGTGGAGGCGCTGAAGCTCCACCCTCAGGCGACACAGCTCCTCCTGCAGGGAGGCGATGTCGTTCTCCCTCTCGGCCGCCGCCTCCTCGGCCGCCTGCTGCAGCACCAGCACCTCCTCCTGAGTGGAACGCAGCTCCTGCTGCACCTCCTCCAGCTCGCTCTCCTTCTCCTCCTCCAGGCTGTCCATCTCCTCCTGGACCGAGCGCAGCTGAGCTGAAGACGCAGGAGACGGAGACAACGTGATGGAGACGGAGACAACGTGATGGAGACAGAAACAGAGACAGAGACAACGTGATGGAGACACGTCCAGGGTTAAACAACATCAATAAAACATTTGGAGAAATGAAACGTTCAGAGTTTATGAATGAAGGAGTGAACAAACAGGAAGTGAAGGAGTGAACAAACAGGAAGTGAATGAGTGAACAAACAGGAAGTGAATGAGTGAACAAACAGGAAGTGAATGAGTGAACAAACAGGAAGTGAAGGAGTGAACAAACAGGAAGTGAATGAGTGAACAAACAGGAAGTGAATGAGTGAACAAACAGGAAGTGAGGGAGTGAACAAACAGGAAGTGAATGAGTGAACAAACAGGAAGTGAGGGAGTGAACAAACAGGAAGTGAATGAGTGAACAAACAGGAAGTGAAGGAGTGAACAAACAGGAAGTGAATGAGTGAACAAACAGGAAGGGAATGAGTGAACAAACAGGAAGTGAGGGAGTGAACAAACAGGAAGTGAAGGAAGAACAAACAGGAAGTAGAAGAACAAACAGGAAGTAGAGGGACAAACAGGAAGTAAGGAGTGAACAAACAGGAAGTGAGGGAGTGAACAAACAGGAAGTGAGGGAGTGAACAAACAGGAAGTGAAGGAGTGAACAAACAGGAAGTGAAGGAGTGAACAAACAGGAAGTGAAGGAGTGAACCTTGCAGTCTCTGGATCTGTCTGGTGAAGGTCTCGGCCTGGTGGGCGCTGGCCAGTCGCTCCTCCTCTAACAGACCTGAGAGCAGAGGGGAGGAGCAGAGGGGAGGAGCAGAGAGGAGGAGCAGAGGGGAGGAGCAGAGAGGAGGAGCAGAGGGGAGGAGCCAAGGTCACATGACACTGACTGACCTCATTAATAATTAATGACTGACTCATTATTATTGGTCTCTCACCCTGCAGCTCCATGAAACTGTCCTCGTGTCTCTGGGACACCTCCCGCGTCTCCTCCAGCTCAGGAGCAGCTGTAACATCTGAGCCCTCAGCTCCTCCAGGTCCTCCTCTTCCTCCTCTACTTCTTCTCCCTGCTCTTCATCCTCAGGACTTCTCCTCCTTCACCTCCTTCTCCTCCTCCTGCTGCCCCTTCTCCCCGTCTGCCACCGGCTCCTCCTTCTCCTCCAGAGACTCCCTCTCTTTGGCCGTCAGCGTGTCTCCCAGCCTGAAGGGTTTCTCCTCCTTCAGCTCACACAGGTCCTCTGCAGACAGAGACACACTCCTCCTGAAACCTCCTTTAACCTGCAGCGCCTCCTGCTGACGGAGCTTCAGAAACATTTCAATCCCCATAAATAAACAAGACCAGAGAGATGCACCTGAACGCACCACGAAGAACACAGACAACCATCAGCTGATACGAGGAGCTACTGTTAGCTAGTAGGCTAGGAGGAGCTACTGTTAGCTAGTAGGCTAGGAGGAGCTACTGTTAGCTAGCTACTGTTAGCTAGGAGGCTAGGAGGAGCTAATGTTAGCTAGGAGGCTAGGAGGAGCTAAGGTTAGCTAGGAGGCTAGGAGGAGCTAATGTTAGCTGGGACACATTCTCCTCAAACTACTTCCTGCTTTCAGGCTTTTATTGTGAAACAGGAAGTGCTCAGACTGACCTGAAGCATCCAGGACCTCCTCAATGACGGGAGGCAGCCGGAATCCGTCCATGTCTTCACCTGCTGCAGAGAGACGGAGGGTGACGCAGGACCAGAGCTCTACGCAGAGAGGGGAGACGGGGTGAGGAAGAACGGGGGAGGATGAGACAGATGGAGCCCAGGAAGGATGCTCATGCTCCGGACAGAGAGAGATGCTGCAGTGCCTTCATCGTCCTAGAGCTGAGAGATGAGACTGGAGGGGAGGAGGAGGAGGGGGAGGAGGAGGGGGAGGAGGAGGAAGGGGAGGGAGGAGGAAGGGGGGGAGGAGGAGAACTGCGACAGAGCAGCTCGATTGATAGCAACTCCTCTGATCTGAGCTCAGATTGTTTTTATTTTAACGAGGACACAGAAACAGCTGATCACTAAACAACAACAACAGCTGATTGATGTTTACGTCCTCACTGTCTCAGCTGCTTCATTAAACTTTAACCTGAATGTGACATAAACAAAGACGTACCTGATGAAGATCCTCAGAGCTGACTGCAGACCTCCTCCTCTTCCTCCTCTGTCCTATATCTGCTCCTCTCACTGTGATGCAGAGCGACGTCATCACAGACGGACGCCATGATGAGAATCCACAACCAGAGTCTGACGTCTCCAGCGTTCACCCGCAGGACGCCAGAGGCTCATTCATTCATTCACCACTTCATTAGTTCATTCAGTCATTAGTTCATTCATTCATTAATTCAGGTCAACATTTACATGAACATGAAAACAGCTGATTATGTTCATGTGTTCATCTCTCTCTCTC
>SRSE01001432.1:0-54482 GCA_005024645.1 Planiliza haematocheilus
ATAAATGTTTGGTCATTTTAGTAAATCACTGCATAACAAATGACATAACTGGACTAAATGGCCTTGCTTTTATATAGCGCTTTTCTACCTATTGGTGCCAAAAGCGCTTTACAGTCAGAGACACATCTACCCATTCGCTCACACAAGCACACACACATTCACACACCAGTGCCACGCACTGGGAGCAACTGAGGGTTCAGTGTCTTGCTCACATGTGACACATCCAGGGATCGAACTGCTAACCCTCTGGTTCGTGGACAACCCGCTCTACCTACTGAGCCACAGACTATTGCTGCCTTTTTTGAAACCTGTGGTCACTTGTATTGTCTTTTCCTTCGCCCCTGTCCTAGGGGGCCATAAGGAATTCTTAATGAGCTGGGCTTGGCTTATAGTCTGAGATTTTGTCACACTGGGGTTACTTTTACATATGTTAGTCTCATTATCAAATCAATATTGTGACTGAGGATATATATATATATACATATGTGTCTATGTCTTTGTGACACCATTGCTCGGACTAATGAGTTTTTATGCAAATTGTGCAAAATAAAAAGAGTTTGCATACCACCAAAGCACTTCAACCCTACAGTGCCATTAAAGACCTGTTAGCTCTAGCAGTCCCTGTCCGAGTACGGACAAGACGTGTCGGCAGCACAAACACTGTTTTTACCTACCATTTAAAGTCATTCATTCATTCATTCATCTTATTCTGTTAAGGGCTGCGGGGGTCTGCTGGAGCCTATCTCAGTTGTCATTGAGCGAGAGGTGGGGGTTCACCATGGACAGGTGGCCAGTCCATCACAGGGCCAACACAGAGAGACAGACAACCATCCAAATCCACATACACACTTACGGCCAATTTAGAATCACCAGTTAACCTAATGAGCATGTCAGTGCTTAATTTGTAAATCATAAGGTGCCGGAACGCAAAGTACATATAACAGCTCGGGATGACGAGACGGGCACAGGTCCCGGAACATATACACAAAACGTGCTGAAAACAACATGCAAATGCCCACTTGCCACGCTGTGGGACTTACAAGACTCAATTTCAAATAATATCCATGGTATAAATGTTATGACGATAATTTACAATTATTTTAGGCTATACTCCGCACAGCACAGGCAAATGCCCACATCACCACAGGTGGGACTTACAGTAGGCTATCTACAGTCAGCAATTAATTTCTCAACAGGTCAAAAAAAAAAAAAAAAAAAAAAAAAAAAGAGCTTTTTTTAAATCACACAAATCTTCCATTATTATTATTATTATTGTTCAAAGATTGGCACGGCGGCCTATTAATATAAAGTATTAAAGCCCCGGCTTGGCTAGCTGTGGGTGAACCCGGCTAGCGGCGCTAGCCTCCTGCTGCAGCCGGTTTTTACCTTCAACGTGACCGCTGCAGCTGCCCTCGTCGCCGGCTTTTCTGACTCGTTTTGAGTCATGCAACTCGTCCTTTTTCTTGAAAAAGGACAGTAAATTCAACTGTCTCTTTGACATTTTTGCGAAATGCCTAACGGTTTTTCCTCTCTTCCTTCTCCTGAGATGCGGCGAATTTCAAAAGTTTAATTTTTTTTCTGTAGTGACGGGGGCGTGGTTTGTTGATTTCAAATTACGTTAAATCTTAAAAAACATGTCATTTTTGGGATTTGTTCTGTAAATTAATACATGCATATTATTATTTTATTTTTATTTTATTTTAAACATTTTTTATGTGTTTTCTCTTTTTTCTTTTTTTTATGAGAGGTGCCGGATCTGCCGAAATAGGTACCGGAACACAGGGAGGCCAAAATTAAGAGGTGCCGGATCTTGTTCCGGCAGGATCCGGCTCAAATTAACCCCTGGAGCATGTCTTTGGATGGTGGGAGGAAGCTGCAGAACCTGGAGAGAACCCACGCAGACACAGGGAGAACATGCAAACTCCACATGGAAAGGTCCAGTCGGTCCATGGATTCTCGCTGTGAGGCATCAGTGCTAATTATGGCTGGATTTGTATGACCCTGTCAGTCAAAATGACAGACAACGAACAACTCTAGTGCAACTTCTGCTTTAAGTGCAATTTTCACTCTCAGCATAGCCTTCATTCATTAAACTGGCAAACCTTAAGATGAGAGGTATCTCACTGGCTTTTTAAGGACATGTGTCAGCTGTTTGGATATGAAATCACAAGGGTTTTGCTTCCATAAATGATTAAAGTAGCCTGTACTTACCTGAAATCACAGTGTCGTTTCATTTTTCTATGTATGGTCATGTTTGAGTGTCTTGTTTGTCACCTGACTCATAAGCTCTCTAATCTTAGCCTGCATGTGTGACTTCCCTTTATAATGACAAGTGCTCTCTGTAAATGTGTGCTGTACATTCTCAGTCACAGGAAATTAATAACATTAAGACAGAATACAACATGCTTAAGTATAAAAGCAAACGGCGAGAGACTGTTGAAGTTAATAGTTGTGATATAAAATAGTTTTGAAACAGAGGATGCTGCAGAACATGAAAAAGTGATTTAAATCTAAAATTATCCCAACTTTAATAAATAAAGTACACATTTGTCAAAACTGCACGTAACAACAAAACCTTTCCTTTGAGTTTAAAGTTGTTCTTGTTGGAGGCCTTGGCCATCTTAACAACCCCAAAGTGCGGGCCTGCTGCATACTTTTTTTCTTTCCTCAACACTACTTCCTCTTGTGGTGGTGTGTGTTGTGGTCATCCACATCAACCTTTTCACCAGTCAGCATTCGAAGTGCCCATGCCACTGCATCTCCATCTGGGTTGAGTTTCTTTCATTCTTTTAACAGACATAGTCTTGGAAGCTTAAATCAGCCAGGCTATCAAATGGGCAATGAACTGTAGTAGTCATTATTTCTTCCGTTGCTGTTCTCATGGTTTGATCAGATTTCCAACAAGCACATAAATACAGCAAATGCTTATTTCACATCAATTTGAGTGTTTGGGAGAGCCAGCAGAATCAGCTGATTTATATGAAAAACTACAAAAACTGTGTGAAAAAGTATGTTTTGTGCGCAGGTTTGCATGCTGTTGGAAAATGGCAATGACGGCACTTTTGGCAGCAGTGCTAGTGACTTCTGGAGATTCTATGCTAGTGGAAAAGGTAGGGTAAGGTTCTTGTTTTATTCAAAAAAAATCATGAGACCACCATTTTCAGACTGTATTTATTACTTTTACAGAATGAAGTCAGTCTAATTCCAGTGGATATGGCCCCAAATTCTGTTGATGACACGTACACTGGATGTGACGACAAGATGGATGAACAAGTGGAGAATCAGTACCTGAACAATGAATTGAATAATGACATGAATTTCAAAAAGGCCTGGGATAAAGCAAAGAGATTGGTGTATACTACAAAACTGGGGAAGGAACTGAGAATGGCTATTTATGTTTATACTCTTGAGAGTCTAAATATCTATCTTGATTTCAATGAAGCAGTTCGAACCCAGAAATCTGAGTACAAGACCACATTCAAGTATCATTCACTGCACTTCTTCCTCACACGTGCCGTTCAAACTCTCAAGTCAAGCTGTCTCACTGGATACCGTAGAGTCGACAGCTACTTCAGTCAAGATGTTCTCAACAAAGAGTTTCGCTTTGGGTCCTTCACCTCCAGCTCACAGAAGTCGTACCCTTACCCTGAGAAATTTGGAAGCAAAACATGCTTTAAGATAAACACGTGCTTTGGAGCTGACATCTCGTCTTTTTCTAAGCATGAGTCGGGAAGTGAAGTCCTGTCTGCTGGGAAATCTTTGGACCTGGCATTCATGTGGATGTTACTTAGACATGTACCACCCACCTAGACCAGACCAGGCACCCCCACCCCATAGCAACGACACTCCTTGACACTCCTCAGCAGGATGCAGCCTGACACAGGAACAAAAAGTGTTAAGGAACAGCTCACAAAACTGATTAAGTATCTGTGGGTTGATCCACAGAGGCCCGCCTGATCCACAGAGGCCCTCCACGGGGGCATCACTCTGCAATATTTCTATTTTCAGATGCTGCGCCAACTTCCGACTCTCAACAACAAGGTGCACACGAGGACTCTGATGCTCAAAACGTTCCCACGTCATTCGATCAAATATTGTCTGATGCGTGTTTGGGCATTTAGCTGTTTGGTCATTTTTAGTCAATAAATATAAATGCAGGAGACTTGTTAGTCCTGTCACCCCCCTTCACAACTGGGGCATTGAACACAGTGTAAAGAGTTTTGCAGTTCTCAAGAGTTTGCGAGCTTGTGTGTTAGGAACAGAGCCTTCAGCTCAGTCTGAAACCTGAAAATTTAGCTCACATGAGTTACCTTTACAAACATTTATCTAATTATTTGAAACTCTGGACACATTTAATACTACCAACCAACACTGTAACACTGTGTGGGACAGAGAATTACCAAAAGAACAACAGTTTAAACTCAGTTATTGTAGCCCTAATTGGTTTAATATTCCAAGTAACTGTACAACTGTATCCTTGTATTGTTGTCAACAAATCAGTGCATCTTAGTAACACATACAGCTGTCTTTGTGATACTCATGTCACTAATGAGGATGTCAACTATGTAGTCATGAATTCTGGATCAGTGCTTTAAGTAGTGGTAATGATGTTTTACAACTTTATTTTTCTCTTTACTATTTCAAGTTCCCACAGATTGCAGATCCCGACGGAGTCTATCAAACTCTCCACCCACCCACAAAGAAAGGGCAGGTCTATAGCACTCTAAACTCATTTAGAAAAGCAGAATTCACCACTGCTCTTGAAAACGGCCTAAATACCAGTTGTAACTCATCACAGAATGGACATGGACTTTCTGAGGGTGCCCTGTGGTGTCTGGCAACAGAATAGGTTGAGGGGAGAGGCCTCTGTGGATCATCCCACAGATACTTGATCAGTTTGAGAGTAAATCTGGAGGCCACCGACACCTTGTGCTATTCATCATTGCACCACTTGCATATTAAGCACAAATTGTATTGCTGAACTGTAAATGTTTTAATTTATCAGCTCCAGTGACACTGTGCTGAACCAGTTAGTTTCATTCAGTGGTATAGAAAGCTAGGAGTGTCTCTTCTAGACCCAAACTCATTACCAACGCAGGCAATGTCAGGATGTAACGGTCCATAGACACTGATGAGTCTGTTTCTCAGGGATAAATCTTTGTGTTATGTCTCCATCTACTGGTCACTGGTGGTGCTATTACATGAGTAGAAGTAACCAATCAATTCACTGAAACAATCTCCAGCTAGCCTGTTGATTAACCCATTCAACAGGTCCCCTTAGACGTCACTGAAGCTTGAAGTGAAAGACATTACTCACTGTGCTGTATTATTCTATCGATCCCAACATGTATGCACCTTGATATTATACTTAACATTCTCCATGTTACTAAACAGCTGAATTCAAACAAATCCGAAGTCTGGTGGCTGAAGTCTTAGTGGCATCTTTCATAACCAGATTACAGCTGAATTTGTTTAATTGGTTTTTCATTCTGTTTGTTGAGTTCTGATTGCTATGTCTTCACGTTGCTCTCTAACAGAGAAGAGCACAAAACTAGTCTGGTAACCACAAGAGATGACAAAAAAAAGAAAGCACACATTCACACCCCTTTCTTAAAAACAGTCCACTAAACCAGAGATTGTGATGAATTATGTTCCTAGAGTCTCAGTCACTTCATCTATTTCCACTTTTTTGTTGTTTTACTCTCTGTTTATTTATTCACAAACCCTGTCCTTCACATTACATTGTTGAATTGTGCTTGTGTGTGTGGTCAAGCGTGTGCATGCGGAACAGAGGAGTTCTGGTCTATTAGCAGAAGGGGAAGTTCTAAAGATTGTGTTAGAACTGATCTGATCACTCCTGCAAACTTTGTTTTTATTTCTCCACATTTTAACTATGACAACAACACTTGTGTGCGCTTGTCTTCTTTCCGGTGAGTTGACTTTTTCTGTAATCTTACACATACAAT
Organism: Planiliza haematocheilus; assembly: GCA_005024645.1. Lineage (NCBI taxonomy): Eukaryota > Metazoa > Chordata > Actinopteri > Mugiliformes > Mugilidae > Planiliza > Planiliza haematocheilus. Next base: position 5,967 of record SRSE01001432.1, read on the forward strand.
ATTTCATGTATGAATGCTGAATGGATCACTTTTAATGAAAATGTTCAAAATTGAATTGATGTTTTTGCTGACACTATTACAACCTGCAAATGTTTTCTTTCTTTGTTCTTCTGTAGCTCTGAGTATTGTCGAGGTGAAGACTCTCAGTGTAGAGGGACGTGTTGGGAAAGATGTGACATTTAAATGTTCTAACTGGAACGCTTGGACTGATGTACGAGACAATGTTAAATACCTTTGCCACAGTCCATGTACAAAAGACAAACATATGTGGGGCATCTTTGCATAGTCTCTTGCAGATCTTGGCCTCTATGGCTCTTGTAGCTAGGGCCTGTTCTTGTGCTGCCATGATCAGTGCCTCTGTGCTGTCTCTGAGTCCAGCCTTTTCTAGCCATTGGTAGGTCTTCTTGATATCAGCCACTTCTTCAATTTGGCGGTTGTACATCGCGTGTAGGGGCTTGTCCCTCCAGGTGATCTGCTCCTCTTCCTCTGCACTCGGATTTCAGTTGCCTGAGACATTCACTTAGCAGTCTGTCCTTTGTGGCCATCTTTCTGATGTACTCTTGTTTTTTTTGATGTTTCATCCTGGATAGTGGCCTTGATGCTCACTAGCTCACTCCCTCTTTACTCCCTCTTAGTGTATAGTCTCAGGGTGCTGGATTTGGGGTGAAACCCTCTGTGCATGGTGAGGAGCTTTCTTGTCTTGATGTCTGTGAACTACCACATGGGAGGGCAGGGTTCGAATCCCGGTTGGGGCAAAATGCCAGTGAGGGCAAATACACAACAACTGCATCCAGTGAGGGTCCTTGGGCAAGATCCTTAATGTACGAGGCCTACCTCAGGAACATGAGAGTACAGACAAATGACAGAGTCACACCGGCTCGGACGTCGCCCGGGTCAACAAGGTCCAGGTCAGGTGCTAGGGAACCAGGGCAACCTGATGAGAAATGGGTTACTGGAACAAGACACAGATGGACAAGGGCGGAAAACACAGAACTGTTGGAATGCTACTATACGAGCAACCCTAGTATTTTTCTTGTATTTTTTGTATCTTATATATAGTGTTTGTATTTTATTTTACACCAACACCAATGCAAATTCCTTGTATGTACAAACATGCTTGGTAAATAAAGTCTTTTCTGATTCTGATTCTATTAAGTGTTCACAACAGTTGTACTGATGCAGGACTGAATGCATGTTCTCCAAAATCTCTTTATGTTCTCAGAATGCTGTTCTTGAGTCGACATGGCGGGGACATACGTAGGTGGTGACTCCATTCTGAAACATACCAGGAGCTGGTGTAAAGAGGCTGAAACAGGAGTGGTGTCACACCCACACACCCACACACACACACGCACACACACACACTGTAATACTGTAATGGGCAAGTAAATGTCATCATCTACAGGGAAATAACTTCCCTGCAGCTGTTCTTCTATGGTATTCGAATCACATGATAAGTAATCAGTGAAGAGAAGCAGCTATGTTGAGTTCATTGCATCACAAATGGCATTGCATTACTGACAACATCTCATTCTCATTAGTGGGAATGATTTATACATTGTACCAAAGTCGAGTGTGGTGCTGGATCACTCAACATCTGATTGTGTAATTATGATGGTTAGTCATGTTGTCCATCTCAAACACAAGTTATGTTGCACTTGGTTTTGCAAAAATAACTGGGAAATAGTGTTTGGAAATGTCGCAGCTGGCATACACAAGTCACGTGTATTCTCATCTTGCAAACAAAGAAAATGATTGTCAGCAATCTTAGTAAGAGTTTGCTACTTAATATGGAGTATGCCAGCATCTATTCACACATCACGACTAAAAGCATCATACAGCAGGACAAGCCACACAAGTTAGATATTCTTTGGGAGATTCAAGAATGCGGTGGAATGCTGGCAAATATGGGAGCAAATATCCCACGAGGCCAGCTGAGACTAGAATTCATCCTTTCAGGGTCAAGGTCAGCGGGTACCAAATGTCAACCCCTCATAAATCAGCTGGCTCTTGTGGTATAAAAAATAACAGACATAATAATAGACAAAACATATCAGGATTCTTGCACGTTTTATTTAAAAGTCATAACCTGTAGCAGAGGTAAACTATTAAAAAAGAGAGAAGAATTCTTAATTGAAGCATGCTTTAATTTGAGTAGTTTAATTCATTTGATCCCACTCTTCTTGGAGACAACATTCCAGATATGTCAGATTACAAGGGCTCAAGATAAATCCAACATTTTATTTAATAGAATTTTATTGATATTACTATTCAAATCAGTGAACAGAAAGAAACACAAACCACAAATGTGTGCTGTTTGGAGAAATGCAGGCTGATCACATTGGATGCATGGTTTGCATGTAACGCAACACCTGCACAAGTGCTGCTGATTTAACATGCAAATAATCAAATTCATGCAGATCACTCACAGACATATGGATTATAAAAACTATTACACGAAAGAGTGCCCTACCATTCAATGCTTAAAGATCTGCAGCCACCATTACTATTACATACATGGACAGTTTATCACAAAGCACTGACTGACATTACAGTCGTTTCAATCTAAAAGAATAAGATGATGGCAGACAAGTTTTCTGTGGAGGTATAGAAGAGGCTGTATAAACCCAGTTATTAAAGCCAAACACATGCAAATGGTGAACGTGCTGGTAAAATACTTTGAATCAAAGCAACACTGCAGTGGGATAGCCGCCACATATAAAACAAAATTAATGGCCATGGAAATCATAACAATCAAAATGATTTTAAAGGCCCTTCTCTTCATTGCGTTGCTATTCTTCCTCTTCTCTGTGGCTGTTTCTCCTGGCCCAGGCTTTTTCAGAGCCCTGACAACAGACAGGCAGCAGAAAAGGTTCACAGAGAAGAAGACCACATTTTGGCAGAAAAATCCATAAAGATACAAAGTGTTGGAATAGGTGAACTTAGAGTAGATGCAGGAAACCAAAGCAGTAAGCCAGGTGACACAACAACAGGCCACTCTGTATCTTAGGGCTTTATACCGAAGAAAAAACACTGGGTGGACAACCCCAACATAGCACTCAGCACAGATCCAGCACTGGAAAAGGGGGCGGGCCGTAAACAGAAGACCGAGTGAAAACATGAATGCTTCAAAAAAGAAGAATGATTTCAGCTCTACAAAAAGAACTTAGAAGAGGCTGGATAAAGAGAAAAGGGTCTCAGACGTGGCCAGGTTGAGAGAGAAGAAGTCTGAGGCCAAAGTCCCTCTGGCTCCTCTCAGTATCAGAAACATGACATAGCCATTCAAAGGAAGACACAGGATGCTGTTGACTGCAACCGAAGCCAAGCTAAGAGCCGCATGTTGAGAGTCAATGATACCGGGGGGTCCTGACAAACCATTCACTGCAGAAGTGATGTTCATTTTGTCTCTGTAAAGAAGACAGAAGTTATGTTAGTTAACACAAGGTTGAGAAATCATCGTGTCATGATGCTCTACAATTCTTTGCTCTACAATTGTTCTAAATCTAGTTGTCATTAAATCTAAAGGATTACAAACCTGGCACAGTGTGGAGACGTGTTTGGAGGTCTGGTCCAACAGCAGTGCAATGAATATTTGAAATGGTGTGCAAATACTGTTGCAGGTTCTTATTATCAGTGGGATGATAAACCACAGACAGGGCCAGGATCATTTACGCCTATCTCTCTGGTCCAGCCTATCCTTCATCCTCCTGCCCCAACCTTTTTCCATTTATCCTATCACTGCATGCACTCAGACCTTCTATTGTGCCTCCTCATATTCAAACCCATTTTCCGTTTGTCTTGCTTGTCATCCCAGCGGCTCGTTTCTACATAGAACTATTCGCAAGAGCAGATTTAGATGTTCTCATGCATAACATTCTGTAAGAATCAGTTTCAGCCACACCCTTCCGTGGAGCCACAACTTTGGCTTACATCCATGTTGGGAAATTCATTTGAACTCAGTTTAATGTTGCTGTAATCAAATGCATCACAAACACAAAAAAAAAAAGCAAAAAAAAAAATTTCACGGAATGGAGCAGATGGCAGCGAATTTAAAGTTGATTGTTCCCTCTCTTTCTCTAATTTAGAGCAACCTCTAAGCACACCTCTTTTTGACCTGAACTTTCTTTTGTCTAAATGTTGCCTTTGCTATTCAATATCCTTGTCTGGAGTTTACAAGAACCAAGCCTTGCACCGATTTATATCTGCATCTGCAGTGGACTTAAAGGTTAACTACTGTTTTTACAACCTGCAACTTATTACTGGCATAAAATACAGTCGCTTACTCACCCGTAGTGGGTGGGCGTGACTGGGGCACCAAAATACAGCCTCTAAATAACTCAGAATCTGAAATATATTCCGCAAAACTAGTAGTAGCAAATTCCAGAGAAACGCTGAAAGATGACATCATCCGGGTCAGAAGACATCATCCAGGGACTGTAGGTCAATCTACACACCCCAGATGATGATGACAGCTTACTCAACAGGGAATAGCACTAGCGTACGATAACAGTATTAGTGAAATGAAAAAGTTTCATGGCAGGTAATGCGTTATTTAGAGGCTTTGTTTTGGTGCCCCAGTCACTCCTGTTATATGGTTAGTTTCGTTTTAGCTTTGTTTTACTACTGTACCTGTTTTCCAGTGTGTTGTTTTAAATTGTTTTAAATTGTTTCTTTATTTGTTGTGAAGCACCTTGGTTCACCTATCGGTCGATGTAAGGTGCTATATAAATAAAGTACATTTACATTTACATATACATTGATCTAATTATCTCGAATGACTACAAATTACACAAAAGTTATATGGGTGAGTTAATGATAGTATTTTATGCCAGAAATAAGGTCCAGGTTGTAAAAAACAGTAGTTCCCCTTTAAGTTCAGTTAAGTGAAAGAAAAGGGTTGAAGTCGTTGGGGGTTGAATAATCTTATGGACATTCATGAATATCATGAACAAGGATAAATTCGAAGGAGTATTGCTCTCAAAAACAGTATTGCACAGAAATGACATGATACCTGAGATGGCTTTGCACATTTTACATCTCAGACTGCTGTACTGCACTTGAGAAAAGATCACATTTACACACAATAAAATGCTAGAATGACAAATAAGCACATTTCCTGAGACATAAGACAGATGTGCTGTCCTGAGGAGACCCAGCAGTGGAGCTAAGAAAAGATGGTGAAGAATGTGACTGAGGACCTTTGGTGGCGCTCCTTCGTGCACTTCAGCAATGGCCTCCAGCACCTGTACGTTTACATATAGCACACATGGCCGTGCTTCGCGTTTGTTATGGAAAAAATGTAAAGCTGCGGTGTGCCCTTTGGGTCTTTTGTCTTGCAAATCATGTGTGCTGATCACAGCAAGATTTCCATTTCCATTCTATGGGTCGCTGCAGAAATAACAGATAATAACTAAGTAATTTCAACAGTATAATAATGTTAAAATTACCACTGTGTGCAGCTCCCATCAATTCAATTTAATTAAATTTTATTTATATAGCGTCAATAACAACACAAATCGTCTCAAGACGCTTTACAAAAACCTGGCCTGAAACCCCTAGAGCAAGCCTGAAGGCGACTGTGGCAAGGAAAAACTCCCTTTTAACATCAAGCACACTGGATGGAATCAATCCGAATATGACATTTTTTTGATAATGTGTTAGAAATTTTGAAATCACTGTTCTTTTTTTTTTTTTTTTTGTTATTTGTTTGAAGGATGCTTATACATACGAAAGAGAGACATCTTACAGTAAAGTACTAACAGGCTAGAGTTGAAAACTACTTTGTAGCTCATGATGCTACTTTTTCCTGCTCTTTATTGCTTGGCTTGATTGGAAAACATTAACACTGCAACAGCATGTTTATTTTGAGGGTATGAATACGCAAAGAATATGCAAAGATCCTGGTCCTGAAAATGACCTGGTACAGCCATGGAAGAAGACTCATGCTAGGCCTTCCAGGTAAGATGGTGTTATGTCATGTTGTCGAGATGGTAAATCCTACCCAGTACAGTGTGTAATGTAAAATAAAGATAACCAGTTTAGTTGGTTATGGGAAATTTGGCTTAAAAAAAATAAAAAAATAAAAAAAAAATAAAAACACCTGCTGGGAACTGTTTATTTAGTTTAGATTCTTACATTGAGAAAATCCATGGTGCTTAAGATGAGGAAAACTCATTACAGTGACCTGCAGAACTAATACTCACATATAATTCTGATAATACATAATACTCGCAATTAATACTTGCATATAATTCTGATATAATTCAGATAAGAAATCAAATAACTTTTTATATCTTATAACTTTTTTAATGATACCAGTACGTTGCTTATATTATTTTTTGATTATTGTTTAAACATGTATCATAGGGTTTGCTACAGCACACATCTACAATACGTCCAAAAGTAAAAGTATTGATTAGTATTTTATTATCAGGAAGAAAATGAATGTCAGCCACGACTTCACCGTGGATGTCTCCTGAAGAAAACACCAAGGGACAGTCTGGCAGGAGCACAAGCAAACCTTCGATTTGATGTCCCCACCCATCAGAAAGACAAGATAGCTTCAGCTTTCTTCCTCATCAACCAGCTTGTGTTTGAGAATCTTTTCTGTATGTCAGGCTTTGCTATTTCCTGGACCTGCACTACTACTACTACTATGTCACTACATGTCTCATCAACATGTGCGTTCTCCAGTGCAATTGTCCTTTTTATTTGTCCACTAGTGCACAGCTACAGAGCTATAGCTGCCTGGAACAATACCTCGTTACTGTCCATCCTGTTATTTTCCTCAGGTGTAAACCTCTGAAGCACAGGGTGACCGGCTGCTGTGTGTCTTGGCTGATATTGAGGTCATTGTTATTAAAGCATTCAGTTCTGAAAGAGAGTATTTCGTTTTCTGATAGCAGCTCTGTATCAGTTCCTCTAATTTGATGTCTTTCTGGTGCATCTTGATGCTTAGAGCTCTGAAACTTCCTGTACCAGGGGAGGGGCGGAGGGAAAAACAAAGTGGTAACAGACTGAAGAGGAGGGCCTTTAAGATCATTCTAATTAATGTGGTGTTTACAACTGCAACTCAGCTCCCAGTTGTGTTATTTACATCCTTGAAAGGAACCAAACCAGATTCACAGTTTTTCACATTTTCCTCAGTAAATATCTGGACCTTTGTCATAACAGTTTTTTTTCATCCTCTTCTTTATCTGTATAGTGGGACAAACATTACATAAAATAACATTCAATATGCAGATATCTGTACATCTAAAAATGATCTAAAATGTGAACCTAGAAGTTTTGATCAGAGGGATTATATACATAAAAGAGTAACTTCACACCCTCTGATTGTTTAGCTGTTTCTCACCTCCAGTGGTTTAAGTTTACCTTTGCTTCTGTGATGTACACACTTCTGACCACATTAGGCCAGACGACCGGAGCGTGGGGATTGAAAACTCCCAATCCCAGAGAGCATCCAGCAAATGGTTGCTTTTCATCCTGGTGTTAAGGTACTGTCTGAGCAATGTTAAAACATACATAAACAGGAAGATCACAACTTACGTATGTAAAGCTTATCTTAAAATGTGTCATGTGCATAGAGATGAGAGCATAACAGAGAGGCTAGTCATTAAAGTAGCTATCAATATATATATATATATATATATATATAAAATAAATGTATAGTGACATTATATCTGGTGATCAGTTTGTGACAATATTGCACACCGATTGTTGACTTACTATTTCTATTCTTCTGTTATTCCACATGTTCTGTTGCTGTATCACATGTCATCATATTTTATCTTGTCTCGTCTCCATTCAAACTTCTATAGAGAAGCAACTGTTTGATGGTTCAGTCTGAAATATACTGAAACTTCACATTGAATATAGTACTGGATCTATGTTAAAATCTATATCAACGTGAGTTCTAGACCTTTGGAATCAGTAAGGCATGGGATTCTGCTTCAGTTGGCAGAGGGTGACTGAGGAGCCCACGCCAAAGCCAGCATACAAAGGCTCACTGAACTGAGCTTTGAATGTGTGGACAAGCTCCATAGACTCTGAGACTGAGTAAAAGGCCAAAGTGTTGCCCGCATAGTCCAGGTACACACCAATCCTCGTAGCCCTGGGTGCGTCGGGAAGGTCTTTGTCTGCCTTGTTGTGCCACGCAGAGTAGCCAGAGTCCGAGCAGAGGAGACTCCACGACTTGTCATTGTAGCCCAGCAGGCTGTGCGAGTTCTTCCCCTTACGACTGATGCTCTTGTAAGCCACCCCTATGGAAAACTCGCCGCCCCACTCTGCCTCCCAGTAAAATCTGAAACCAGTTAGAGGCTCCTTGCACAGCACTTGAGAGAAGCCATCGAAACGCTCTGGATGGTCCTGGTAGAACTGAGCTGTTTTCTTCCTTGTGACCCTCTGATTCCCGTCTGATAAGACCAGCTCTTTGTAGGCTGTGTTTGGATCGAACGACATCTTGCAGGAATCTGATCAAAACAACCACAGTTATCCACCGTCTATGTTTCAGATAAGAGCGAAAGGCACTGAATGGATTGAACCATAAAGAGTTTACTCACATCTCAAGAAGTCTGCTCTGGTTTTTGGCTCCTGAAAATCTACCCTGGAAGGAACTGTTTGGATTTGAAAACATATAAATGATTGTGTAAAATCTATAAAAGTGTTTATTTGAAACACTGCTGTAAGGGTAAATAAAATAAGGAATTCAATTATTCAGCTGACACACTCTTCTTACCTTTGAGTCGTTTGTCTCCATTTCTCGGCAGAAGTATGTACACAGGAGTTTCACTGACTGTGAAGATATTACACCATTAAGTTGTCTGTCTGTCTGGTTTTCACTGTGTATTGATACGTTTTGAAATTAAGAGATGGAACAAACCTGTCTTGGAGATTTTGCTCAGTTCCTTTTTGCATACGTCATCCAGATGTTCCTTCATATCTGTGGCTGTTTTGCTCATCTCTCCAAAGGAGAACTGAGGGTTGATGAGCACTTTGGGCACCATGGCTTCAGGAGGAACGCACAGGGTTGGGAAATTCTGTTTAAAGAAAATACAGGGGTACAACAAACAAGTAAGAAATGTAGTTAATTCTCATATTATTAACTCATCTCTATTGTATGTGTTTCAATGGAATATAGTATAAAATCTGTCAGGCCAGGCTAGCTAAAAAAGATAGATTCAAAGGTGCATAGAAATCAAGTGTTGTTTTGCATTATAAATACTCATAAACGCTAACTGTTGCAGCTCTGTATCATCTTCCAGCACCTGCAGAAAGTGAATGTTGTCTTCCGTTTCGAGGATCTGTCGTAGTTCTGTATCCCGTCGCTGTAGCTCCTGGATCTCCTGCTCCAGGCGCTCCACGTAGCCCTCTGCCTGTGACATTGCCGCTTGCATGTTGGCCATTATCATCTGGTTGATTTCAGCCTTCCAGCGCTCCACTGCCTGCAGCATTTCGTGGAAGGTCTTGTCGCTTTCTGCCTGTGCTCGGTGGGCACCACTCTGAAAGGTAAAGTCAGCTTCTTATAGGAGCACTGAGGCACAGTAATGCTTATTAATCTCATGGCTGTGTTAGGTCTTACTTTTAGAACATCCACATTATGCTTCAGCTCTTGTAGCTCCTTCATCCTCTCCTGGATGATGTGCTGGACCTCAGACTGGGTGACCACCAGGACTTTCTAATAGAAAAACAAAAATAGACAGGATTTGTAAATCTTTGTCACTCCAGTGAAGCCAGTAACATCAGTTGTGTTTTTGGAATGAGACACGAGTAAGTTTAAATTGCCCCTGTGTAGTCTATACAACAGAAAAACTGACCCATAGGGCCCATATGTTATTCAGAGCCAGGCATCCTGACTCCATCTTTCAAACTCACCTGTTTCTCGATGCGCTCTTCCTCTGCTGAGGTAATGTTGTGGCTGCGGTGCTCTCGGACAGTACACAGCACACAGATGCACATCTGGTCAGAGCGACAGAACAGCTCCAGACCTTTCTCATGCTGAGGGCAAATCTTCCTGTCCAGGTGACCGGTCTCATCCACTAGCTTGTGCCTCTTGAAGGTAGACGACTCGTAGTGAGGCTTGACATGCGTTTCACAGTAGTAAGCCAAGCACATGAGGCACGACTTGACAGCCTTGTTGCGACGGCCAACGCAGAAATCGCAGAAGGATTCACGGTGCATGTAGGGGAAAGGAGTGAGCTCCGGAAGCTTTTGGCGTGGCTCGTGGTGCACGTCTGGCAGGTTACGTCTCAGGACGGGCCGCGGGGTGAAGGTGGAACGACACTGTGGGCAGTTGTACACACCCATGTGGTCGAACTGATCCCAGTAGATCTTGATGCACTCTAGGCAGTAAGTGTCACCACACGGGATGGTGACTGGGTCTCTCAGAGTGTCCACGCACAGTGGACAGAAAGCTTCTGGTGGCAAAGGGAAACCAGATTCAGCCATGATGTTGGATGGAAAAGATACTGGAAATGAATTAGAATAGATTCCCAAACTGTTTATAAGTTAAAGTCCACAAAATGATGGTAAGTCAAGTGCTGCTGCTCACAGTATGGTCCAGACAGAATGCATCCACAAGATATTGTGCTCCTTTACACCAGACAAACATGCTTTATGCTGACATTTAAAGGGAGGCTTTGTTTCTACTATAAACAGACAAGTGATGTCTTCCCACACAGCCCATTTTCCTGCATCTGACTGAAAGTACTGAGGTCTGCATGTCTTCATACAATGTGCTTACCAAACAGGAATCTCAGGTAAACTGACACAGTAAGGTCAAATTGTCACGAAAAGAGAAACTACAGCTGGCTGCCAGGAACATACAGTTAAAAGACACAAGACTGGACAAAGGACAGCTCCATCGTTGTTTAACATTAATTTCCCCAAATGTCTATTTAATCACGAGTGAGGAATTGAGCTGAACTGTTCAGTTCTTCTAAGGTGAACATTCAGCTTTCCAGTTGACTGAGTGGAGAGTTTCATGATGGTACCTGATGCCAAAACAACTCATCTGTTTGTCCTGTTAACAAATACAGAACATGTGAGTTCCCACAGGGACACACTAATATTATATAATCATTCAATTTATCTTCCTTAGGAAAGCATTATTTGACGATTTTTAAGACATTAAAACACTGAAAGCGAAAATAAAGAATCAATTGACCAATGTATGTTATTATAGACTGAAAAGACACAACAATTAAACAACAATTAAAATTATTCATCAACAGTCATTACTTCCATTTGTTCTCTCAATAAAAAATACTACACATTATCTATTATTTTGTTATTTTAGAAACCTACATAAAGCTTAGATTATAGCTCCAATCCTGAAAACTTTGTAATCGTCGTAATTTCACCACTGTACTAGAATATGGTCAAGTGCGTCCAAATGTGGTTGGAGCTCTCAAATACGTCGTCCTTAATTTGTTTGTGTTCACACCTATACTTTAAGCTGGCCACATGTAATGTTAATTCAAGGTCTGAACAGGGCCAAAGTCTTTCATATTTTCTAATCCTCTTACTGTTAAAACTACATCAACATGAAAATACAGTAACAAACATGAAAAACACTATTCACCAAATTTAATTCTTAAATTATTTACAGCATTATGTTACTAAAAGTAAGCTAATGATACTTTAATAATGACATCTATATCAACTAACATTACAAAGTTAAGCAGGCAGAGAGTGTTTTTGAAAGTACTTGTCAGACAAGTTGCCCTGAGGTGCATCCAGGAGAACTGTCTGTCAATCACTTATCCCTCTCCATGTAATCTCAGTGTGAGTCAATGGTGCTCTGGGGCCGTTGCACGACTCCTTGTTCCTGCTGTCTTTGAAGATATTCCTTTATGACTGTGTCTGTAGGGTTAGTTTGACTGATATGATGCTGTGAGGCATCTGTCCAGTACTGTGTCAGCCCCTTGTTCTGTGAAGAGCCACTTGCAGCTTTGGCCAAAAAGAAGGCTATTGTGACAATGGGAGAGAAAAAGAGAGACAGTAAGAGGCTAGTTGAGAAATGGATAATGAGCATACCAGATACCCAAATTGGATTTAGTTTTTAACAAACTGTGGGGATAGAGTAGTGAACAATGACCTTTATTTCTGAAGCATGTTCTCTAAAATAAGAAGGTCTGGAACCAATATTTAGAAAAACTGAATGAAAGTAAACTATATATTCAGGACCAGATAAATCCTTCCACAAAGGCCAGTCTGTACAGAAGGATAGGGAACTAAGGAGACTGAATAGACACACAAGTGGAGCTGAGCACCTATGATGTCATTGACTGTGCTGGTTGGTACTCTCTCCCTCCTCCCTCCTCCCTCCTCCTCTTGGCTCTCCGTTTCTCCATCCGTGTCGTCATTGTGTGAAAGCCTGGGAGTGGCCGGACGGAGGAGAGGCAGAGGACAAAGAGGAAACTGAGGACGATCTTCTTGAGGATTCTCCTAAATATTTACGCAGCATCCTTTAATTTACGACAGCAGGTACGCCTTACGTTCTTGTATCACTGTCTTATGCGCTACTTGCAGAAAGGCAGCAAAGGTGCAGTGGGAATTGTCATAGTCAACAGCAGTAAACAATTCTTAGAACTAGACATTTGACAATTCAAGCTGAAGTAATGATAATTACTATGCAATATTTATGTGATGTTTATTTTAAGACAAAATGATAGATTTTTATAAATAGATTCCGGATTATTCCAGAATGTGCCACTGGGCAAAAAAATGTAGCACTGGTTTTACAGTGTAGACTGTGTTAGACGCTTTTAAGTGCTGATGTTTATTGTTATTTATCTGCTCACTAATAAAATGTCTACTCAAGGAATATAAATTAAATACTAGCTGCCACTTTAATGTACACGTGCATGAAAAGGGCATTTATAATAGATCAGCATTTATGTGCTGAAGAAGTACAGCAGTTTCAAAGGATAGAGTTTGTTATGGACTAATATGTTAATGTTTCACTGTTTATTACCCACCCACCTCCACTGAATTAACTGTTTCGTTCTTTTTCCATCAGAGTAGCTTTAAAGCAGTAACTCTTGAGTGACAGATTACTGAAGAGAAAGGGAGAGAAAGGACTGGACAGCAGAGCAGCCCTTTGGAAATTGAGTTGATTGAATTAAAGTGGCTTGAGAGCAGCTTTCGCAGCGCAAATGGAGGGTGTTCAGTGTGTGTGTGTGTGTGTGTGGGTGTGTGTGTATGTGTTCACTTGTACAGCTATTTTTCTTTCTCAGGACCAATATGAGTTAGGGTTAGGCATCAACCCATGGGCCACATCCGGCCCACCACAGCTTTCCATCCAGTCCTCATAATATACTGAAATCAAGTATATGATCCTATAATTATCAACATCTTTTTTATTGCTTCGTGTGCCGCTGTGTCAAACCAAGAATATCACTGAAATATCATGTTAGCATAGTAAGGAAATGCAACTTCTCACATTAACCTATTTGTTTAACATCAGGATGGATAGCTGTCAGGTTTGATGCGCAAGCAGTCCTCCAAAGACAGTCCTGTCGTGTTTTTATAGAGTTACACAGCTTTACAGGTGTATGTTGATCTGGACATGGTTTGCACATAGTACAAAGCGACTGTCTTCAGTGTGTCATACTCTTGGGGATAAGCCAAAAAATGCAATGTTAGACATGATGCACCAATTGACCTCAGAAACAATAAGCTTGAAATATTGCAAGCGCCCCCTAGTGGAAGCACAGGTAATCTAAGTCTGTTAATACTTAACACTGTCAGGCTAAAAAATAACATAAGGAACATGAACATATCAAATAATAATATATTACTTAGGATGCAATGTTATTTTATTTAGTTTTACAAGCATATCTGGTCCTCACAGCATCTGGCCCTTGGACAAATGTAGTTGATGACCCTTGGGGTAAGGGTTAGGGTTAGGTGCTTAGTTGAGATGGCTAAGGTTAGGGTAAGGGGCTAGAGAACTAATTATGTCAATGAATGCCCTCAATAAGATAGCCATATGAACATGTGTGTGTCCATGAGAAGGAGAGAAAGAAGTTAGACTGAACATCATGGCCAGAACATCAATTGGCTCATAGAGTCATTGTGAATTTGAGTGACTTAAAGTGGATTCACATTTGTCCTCACGATCATATAAGTAGTAAGTAAGTAAATAAATAAAGCAGTAAGTGAATTAGCAACCTTTTTTTTTCTGAAGATTTTAGGGTGCTATTTTAAGGTTTCAGCAATGCATCCAGACATGACTCATACTTTGTTATTCTAACTGAAAACATGAATTTTTGGCCTGACCAATAATTGTGTGTGCATCTGTTAGAATGGCTGAGGGCTCAGTGTCTGTAGCAGAGGTGGAGACAGCTTTCCAGAAGTTTGCAGTCCACGGGGACACCAAGGCCACAGGGAAAGAGATGAACGGCAAGAATTTTGCCAAGCTCTGCAAAGACTGCCGCATCACTGACGGCAAGAACGTCACCACCACGGACGTTGACATAGTTTTCACCAAAGTCAAGTAAGTTTTCACCCAGGCTCCACCTCCCACAGCTAAAAAGAGTTCTTCAAACTATTTTGCAGCCCATGTTGTCATTCTTTTTTCTGTGCCTTCATATAAAGGTGTTTCCTAACCCTCTCCCTCTCTGTTTGTCTCAGTTTTCAACCCCCAACTTCCCCCTTTCTCGATTTTTTTCTTCCGTTTCCATCTTTTGTTACAGGAACCTGGGGTAGAAGGAGCTGAAGCTTCCTGAGACGTGCCCCCACTCTGAGTCTCACTCCCTGGGTTCCTTTATAATCATCCATCTAATTATTCAACCCCTCTCATCCCTTCCCCTCAGCCATTCACATCCTTCCATCCATTTCCCTCACATCCTGTCTACCAATAAACGTCCCTGCATCAATTAAGGTGTGGTCTTTGGTAGTGAAAAATGTATTTAAGTTAAGTTTTTTGTCTCTTCTAAAGGTGTGTTCAAATAGACAAAGACGATCATTTTAGTCATGTGGTAGCTACTAGAGGTTGCACGACAAAACTTTTAAAGTCGACTGTTATACAGTGAAAAGAGTCATGTCGACTCTGACTAATCACTGATGACGTCACTAATATAAACACAGTAGAAAGTAATGCTTTGCTACAATGAAATCAGTGTTACATATTGTAGGTTCTCACATTAAGGAGGCTTTTCTGCAAGTTTGAATACGGGCTACTGTCGGCCGTAACCCACGCCAACACCATAAACACCGTCAGTCTGACACTTTTAACATGCAGCTCTCACTCTGAACTCTACCATAACTTATGTCTCTCACATCATGGTGCATTCACTGACATCACGGACAAAAAACAAACAAACAGCAGTCTACAACCACGGTAACAATGTCAACTAATAGAACACAACAGAACTGACAAACTATTTCAATGTTTGCTGAGAACATACAGCTCATGTGCTACACACTGTGGGCTGCAGATATGCACAGCCTATGTTGGCATTGTCAATAACATTTAATTGTACTTCACAACGTGTATTAAGAGTTAAGCAGGTTAAAAAAAAAAGTGTTATTTCTTTAAAGCTTTCTCAGTGTACCGCAGCTAATATCTTAGACTGTCTTAGTTAAACTTACCAACAAGTTGTTGATGTGCAGCCTCCTTCTCTCTGGTACCACAGGGCGTTTGGTGAAGACAATAACTTACCACTGTTCAGAGGATTTGGACTGTTCCTGTGCTAGCGTTAGAGGATGCTTTTTCAGATAGGTGTGCATTGCAGTAGTACTTTGTTGTCTTTCAAGAATGACTTAGATATTTTGCATGTCACAGCTTTGCATGGAATGGGCTTCATCTTTAGTCAAGTACTTCCACACATCTGAAAAACTGCCGATAGTTTGCTGCAGTGACCCACTGACTAGTAGACATGATGCCTAAAGCATCATGGCACAGAACTGAAGTCACCAATCAACTAGACAGATAGTCTGTACAACCTCTAGTGGCTACTAGAATAAAAATGCTCATACATCCAATGTGCAGGGCTCGTTTGTTTAGTCTAACATTATCGCACAGTCAGATTGTGGCATACTGTGTAACCACCTCTCTTTGCTTTGCTTTATTGATATGAAAGCAAGTGCATGGTATGATCTGGATATTTTTTGTTAGAAAACACTTGTGTTTCCGGTTTCCTCAGGGCAAAATCGGCTCGTGTAGTCACCTTTGAGCAGTTCAACCAGGCCCTGGCCGAGTTGGCTCCCAAACGGTTCAAAGGCAAGAACAAAGATGAGGCACTTCAGCAGCTCTATGGTCTCATTGTTGGGAAGGAACCTACCAATGTTGGAATCACTGTGAGTATTTAGACAGAATGTTGACATTTTCAAGCCTGCAGAATCCAGGAACTACACTTGAGTATGTCCTGGCTCTTGGTGTTGTTGAGTTGATTTTGAGAGACAACTTCTCAAATGTGTCCGTACCAGTTTAGAAGTAGGCAAAGATCTGGCACGTGAGTGATATTCAAGAAGTTGGGAGATCTGAAATCGCACAATTGCACATCCTACCAAATCATGCAAAACTTTTAAGCCTAGGCATAATTTTAATGGGTGAGTTACATCTAAACTCACCAACGTCATGAATGGTGGTTTATTTTTTTTGTACTAGGCCGTAAACATATCTGCACCATTTCTGCTGAGGTTTTTTATGCAGACATCACATCCATGTGTTGGACTAACTAACTAGCATTGTTAAACTACTATAGCTCTTCATTAAAACATCACTTTCTGTTCTTCAAAATCTGCCTCTCTCTGTCCTATGTACATTAGTGTCCTCTTTTAAACTGAAACAAATTATTCAAAGCTAATTATGGTCTTGAAAAAAAAAAAAATCATCACCCACTATGATTTCACTGCTGTGCTGTTTGAAGCAGTCACAGAAAAAAATAAAGATGAATTAAAACACTGGTGATTATTGAAGAAATGTGTAACTACATGCAACACAATCTCACAGTTTACTTATATTGTACATAAACATCTAGAAGGTTAGAATATAATGGTGGTGGTGTTTTCTTTTTGTCTGAATGAATGATGCAAAACTCAGTTAACGCGATAGCACCTCAATACAGTAGAGTAGGAGGTCTGTAATGTGACTCAGTCATTGTTTACAGTACCCGGAATGAGGTCATGTGTGACCTAGACCTCCAAATGTGGTCAGAGATCAGATCTCTCTAACGCAGCCTCAGTGTGTCTTGGGTGTGTTCACACCTGTGCTTTTAGGCTGGTCACTTGTGATCTGATTCCCCTTTATAGTAATCAGTTGATGTGTGGGATATTAGAGAAAAACGGGAGCACAACTGATATGGGTCTGTGTGATCAAGTGTGTTACTGAATGAAATTAGTATGTTTGTTGTATACGTTCTTACTGTAAATTGTATCTTTCCCTGCTTTTAGAAAGTGGCAAAGGCAGCAGCAGTGGACAGACTGACAGACACCGCGAAGTACACCGGTTTACACAAGGAGCGGTTCGACGAGTCAGGCAAAGGGAAAGGGAAAGCCGGGCGTGAGGACATCCCAGACACCAGTGGCTACGTGTCATCTTACAAGGGCAGCGGCACTTACGATGAAAAAGTTAAAGAGGCATAATTAAGAACATTTTGTTTTACCAAAAAGCCAAAGTTATGTTGCTAAGAACAAACACGTACCGGCTTCTCTATTTTTAAAGAGAAATTATATTAGTTAGTACAGCATTCAAATAACACATAGCATGTCCAGCTAATCAGACTCTGTATATTTTGTGTTGTTTGACAGGGACCAAAACACAGCTTGCTTTGTAGTTTAACTCAGCTTTTCATTATGCACTAACACTGTGCCTTACTAAATTTATACGCGACTTTATATCCCTATGATATGATGCGCTGCTATGCTTAGTTATCTTGGTGCAACAGGAGATAATTTAGCTGCCTTTAAGAAATGACTGTAGCAAAGCTTGACACTTTCTATGCCAATACTTGTTGCTACAAGACCAATCATTATTACTCTTGCGATGGAATCTGTTCGTGTCATTATATGAACGACTTAAATCTTTAAATAGCTTGTAGAAAAATAATGTAATGAGCAGTGAAGAACAGGTAGACTCTACTGGTTATGCTAATGTCATCTTGTTGTTCACATCACAGCATGTGTCCTTCTGTGTTGTCTTGTTTTCTTTTCTCCCAGAAAAAATAAATAAAATAAAAATAATGCATTTAAAGGGAAGCAAATGTAAAAATTTAAATAAATACTCAAATATAAATCCAAATGACTGTGACATGAATATATATTCAATTTTAAATGTGGGTTAAGGGGTGCAGCAATATAACATAATGGAAGAAAATGCTCAGGATGCTATGTACTGGTTTGAACACACTATAACATAATATTTAGGGATGCACATATACATACTGTATGGAAATACATTGCTGCCACGCCAGAAATAAAACCCAAAACAGATCTTTTTTTTTTCAATAATGAAATGACAAGAAATATGTCTTGCCATTACAATATATGTGAAATGTTTTTACATAATAACCTGATAAACAGTATATTGTTATAACGAGAAAAAATAAATCTAAGTACTTCTTCTAAGTACTATATATAATATCAGGTTGTAGAACGTGATACTGACATGTTTTTCTTTTTTTTTTGATGTGGCAGCAGTGTGCTAATACTCATTTTTCTGTATGAGCTTGTATTTGATCCTATGTGAAAAATAAACACAAGAAGAACTCGTTAACACACATTAACGTCTTCTCTCACTGGCCGGTCTGAAAACATAGCCAGGATCCAATTTCATACCATGTTTGCATGTACATAATGGCATTGAATTCCACAATACAAAGCCTCTATTGTCTGAACTGTCTTGCTCATCTCACAGTTCAGTATGATGACAGGAATCCCAATTTATCATGAAGGAATGCTCTGAATATAGTTTTATTCTAAAATAAGTTTTTTAAAAAGTTTTTTAAAAGTTTTCCACTAGTTGTAAAACGCCTTATTATCATAAAACAAACTTGTCAAACTTGCCAGTCATAATGTATTCATCTGGAGATGTGTTTCTGGCTACATAATGAATAGAAGTGCTCTCTTGTTTGCTTTGCTATGTGTCAGAATGAAAGGGGTTTGTGAACAAAGAGGCTTTCATGTAGGAAACTAATAGAAAATCACTGTTGTGATCCATTAAACTACACACTGTTACAGTGATGCACATCAAGAACTGTAATGTCTTGATAAGAATTACAAGCTTTCTAAAGAGTTGGATGCAGGTGCTAACATTCAGCTTAACACTTTCCATTTCATCGTTCTTGATTGACAGACACACGCACTATTGACACACTAATGGAAACAGCAGCATGGACTAAACTGGGACGTCCTTTCATTCATCGGTATCCAATAGCAGGACAGTTGTTGATGGGTAAGGCAGCAGGCTTATCATAAACAACAAACTGAAGGATCTTATCAGCAAACCTGACACCGCTGACCCACCTACGAATACTCACAGGCTCTGTTAGATAACATCATTAGGAGATCTTTAGGAGCCTTTACACTGGGGGGCTCATCAGGATGGTGCCTGCTGAAACTTACCCGTCCAGGTCAGACAGCCGGAGGAGCACAGGGTTCACACTGCGTATTGCAGGGGAATCAAATAGTTGTTTGGGACCTTTCTGCCAGCTGACTGGACACAGAGATCGCTCCACCCATCTAAGAAACAAAAACGAGCATCTCTGACAAGCTGTGATTGTGACCACTACTGCGAGACCCTCCGTATTTAAAGAACTGCAGGTGGCTTAAACCAGATTTTACCCGGATACAATCTGAAGAGGAGATTCTCACACAGCTAAAGTGAGTCAAGACAAAATTGTGATTTCCTGCTTAATCAAACTGCTCATTTTTTTATTGTTATTAATATGTAACAGTTAATTTTCACCTTTACCGGCAGGAAATCAATTTTAATTCTCCTATCAAGTTTGTCAGGCAGCATAAATAAATGTGATGTTAATTCTCACAAATGATTCTGTCTGCAGACATTTCTTTGTGTTGTGAAATGAGAACTGTAGCATGCACTCTGTTTGCCTTGGCACTGCTCTGGGACAGCGTGAGAGCTGAAGACGTTTTCAGCAGCCTGCGGGCGGCAGCAGGTAAACTGAACTGTTATTTTGATTTCAAACATTTTTGTGAGTGTATGTTAAAATTGAGAAAAACAGTGTGAGTGGTGTGGATGGTTCAGTCTCTAAATGTCAGTTTTAATCTAACTTATGGTAGATGACACCCCTGTCTGTCTCTCTTTCTGCATCTGTAGTTGCCTGGGAGGGGGAGCTGCCGTGCACAAAGTATGACTGCGAATGTGCGTTTAATCGCCAGCGAGGCTGCTGCTGTGCAGCCCAAGAGCTCCAAGAAGAAGAGGATCAAATCTTTATGAGGATGATGGACCTGTCCAACATAGTGTCCCGGCTGGGTGACAGCATCCTGGAACTCATAGGTACTCTGGACACTGACAGAAAAAAAGTTTTAGAGTTCTGTAACCATGAGAGAAATGTTGAGAGGTCTGAGTGCAGGTAATATTTGGAGCTGCTCTGGGACAGCAGTTAAATAAAACTTGGCATGAGGCTGCTTTGTCAGCTGCTGTTTTCACTGTCAAGACTGAAGCTCAAAATGAATGGTGTCTTTTCTTTCTCCTGCTGGCCTGCCTCTTTCTCAGGAGGGATAAGGGTTGCTTTCACTGCCTCCACAAGCCCCAGAACAACCTGCCTTGGACCTTTCACCAGGAATCGCCCAATTCCTTATGATGTCATCACCCTCAACCACGGAAGTGGATATAACCCTGCCCTGGGTAAGTCACAAGCAATGATTCAGGATCAACTTTAGCTAGTGGGAAGTAATCAAATCACCTGCTTTAGTATTTGGTTGACTGACATTTAACACACAGTAGCTGTATGCACACGTTAGGCAAAGAATATACTAAACATGGTACAATACTGAGTTTCGACTCAGGAATGAAAGCGTAGAGTTGCTCATTGTCAATGATCTAAAGTTAAAAATACTGTTCTTCCAGGTATATTCACAGCACCACGTTCCGGACTTTACTCCTTCTCCTTCTCCGTCTACTCCAAGGTGGGCGGAGCAGGTGAGAGGATGTACTACAAAGTACAACTCATGAGAAACGGGGAACCAGTTACTTCAGCTTGGGAGGACAACAGGGAGGATTCAGAAGACAGCAACACCCAGACAATACTGCTGTCGCTGCAGCAGGGAGGCCAGGTTTATGTAGAACTGCTGAATGGCAGGCAGCTCTGTGGCAACGCTGAGGGCCTGAACACCTTCGCTGGCGCTTTGATTTATCCCACTCTGGCGTAATACCGATTTATCCCACTGTAGTCTAATGTCTACTTGAATGCATTTGAAAATAAAATACATAAATTACAGCACTGTCGCTGCAGTTCTGAAATTGCATTTATATTTCTGTGTAAAGCAGGTGTGTCTGACTCATTTTAGTTCAGGGGCCTCATGCAGACCAGAAATATTATAGTACAATAACATATAAATGATGGCAACTCCAAATGTTTCCCTTTGTTTTCATGCAAAGAAGCACGAATAAAATGCAATTTTATTGCCATCTGTCATTTAGTTCTCAATGTTCTGCTACTCTTACTACAACAGCGAATAAATTAGGAAAAGTAGTTACTTTTGTAGTGCTCTGTTCAATGCTATACAGTGCATTTTTAACATTCTATTTGAACTCAACTATTTCTTAACAAATGAGTGGGTTCCTTGACTCATAGTTATAACATGAGATATGATATATATAATTTCAGACATGCAATTACTAAACCTGGCATCCTGAAGCACCCAGTCATGATGCACTTGTCATGCATCGCTAAACTCACTCCTTATAACCAAGCTGCTCTAAAAGCACATTAACCATCAAGGACAAAGATACATGCAAGCTACAAATTACAAGATGGATACGCAACAGAAAAAACAGAACAAAAACTTAAGTGTATTGTTGAGGGTGGCACCTGGTACAGTGGAATGGTGGTTAGCACTGATGCCTCACAGCAAGAAGGCTATCTAGCAACTGTGTCTGTACCTTGGATAGCCTCATATAGCCACTATTTTCTCTACATTTCCCCAATGGAGCAAATAAGACCTTATCCCAGCACACTTAACATATTATCCAGTCCCTATCCTCTAACCCTAACCTTACGACCACGGTGTATAGCTCGACAACACATCATGGAACTAAGTTAACACAAAACATATTTTAGTTCAAAGTTTGATTTTGGGTTTGCATTTTCTTGTACAGGTGCTATGATTTGTGCCTGTTATGTTCTGCATCTAAATGTCTATATAGAGGTTCAATGAAAACATCTGGACAATATAATATTTCCAAATGTTATTTATGTAAAGAAATATATTTGTCTTTGTGAATTTAATTTTATAGACACATGCACTTAAGATTTATAGCTACAATTTATAGCTGCGTGTCAGTTTTACAGTGCAGCTCCGGACCCTACACCGTACGTCCCTCTAGTCTGACTTAAACCTCCCCAGAAACGTAAGTAAAGCCTATTAGTTTAAAAGTAAGTAAGCAGCAAATAACAAAAGACCACTGTGTGGCATGGAGCTGAATGTATGTATTTTACCAAAATGATGCAGGGTACTGCGATGGACTGGCGACCTGTCCAGGGTGTACCCCTGCCTCTCGCCCGATGACAGCTGGGATAGGCTCCAGCAGATCCCCGTGACCCCTAACAGGACTAAACGGGTATAGAAAATTACTGACTGACTGACTGATGCAGGGTAAAATTTAAATGATTTTTCAGTCAGTTGTCACAAGAGATTTAGAAGGTTGAAAGATGACATAATGAGACAAACAAGTTTCGTCATTACAGGACTTTTATTTGTCTATACGTTTGCAGTTCAGATTACTCCTAATTTTATTCTGACGATCATATTTCTCAGCGATACTGAACGTCTCATATGGTGGGATAAGCACTTCTACCTCTTCATTGTTCTAATATGGATATTTTTTTAAAAAAAAAACACCTGAGCAGGTCTTAATCTTAAAGCAGGTATTTCTATTAAAGAGCCTCAGGCCTGTTTTATAGTAGCTGGAAGAAAAGGAACCAAACCAAACTATCCGGCTTACTTTGCCAGTAAACATTTCTTTGGTTCACCAGTAGATGGTGTGACAGTAGCGACTGTTATTCAAGATTTGTATGGCTTATGTCAGCCAGACATAGGCACTACATCCTGTCCTGACAGCAACATTGAACATTGTATTCACATGAGTAAGAGCCTCATCCTCTCTCTTTTCAAATGTTTTTTTGGACACATATTTCTGCTTCCTTCCAGGCATCTAAAGTGTTCCCATGTACATTTCTCGAATGTATTTGTCCTTGATTGTTTCCATCATTGCCTCATTACAGCCAAAGTACTTCAGCTGACAATGGGATGTCCTTGCTGGCATCTGGAAGAGTGAAGGTGGAATGGATCTGAAAAAGCAAAGAGAAAGGTCAAGAGGGGTCATTTAAGAGCTTCTTTTAAAAAGGTAGTTTGACATTGTTAAAGTCTTTGTCTAAAAGCAGAACAAGGATTGAGATCAGAATTATGTTTAGAATTGTCATGCATCTCATGTTAAAATATCTTGCATATATCCCACTCTTGTTGCTAAAACATCTCTGACCACACCAGGCAAAGACTCCACTAGACACCTGAAGGTGTGCTGTTGTACCTGGCACCAAGACTCTGGCACTAAATCCTGGTTTAAGGTTCTGGGTTTGAATCCAATAGTCAATTGAGACCTTTCTATGTAGAGTGTGCATCTCCTTCCTATGTCTGCGTGGGTCCCTCCAGGTTCTCCAGCTTCCTCCCACTATCCAGTGACATGCTTTTTAGGTTAACTGTTGATTCTAAATTAGCCGTAGGTGTGGGTGTGACTGGTTGTCTGTTTTTCTGGCCCTGTCCACACAAAAACGCATTTTTGCGTAAACGCAGATGTTTTTAATCGTTTTGGCCTATCGTCCAGACGAATCCCGTAAACGCATAGCCCTAAAACGCACTTTTTTGAAACCGGGTCCCAGGGTGGATAAATTCGAAAACGCACTTCTTGTGAAAACGATGATGTCATCGCCACCATCGCCACACCCCTCGAGCAGCCTTCCACCTCTTATATCCTGCGAAACGTCTCATAACAACATCAACAACAATGGTGGACTACATGCTTGCGTTACTGCTGGAGAAGATATTGAGCCTATTATGGTTACTAGGGCAAAATCTAATTTTTCCTTGAGTTTGGTTTCTTCTAAAGCCGATTTGTAAACAGCGCTCAAGCTTCATGCGCATGCGCCACCTCTTCCTCTCCGTTTTTGGTGAATTTCTGAAACTTAAACAGCGCCGCCTATAGACCTGGGATATGAAGTAGCGTTTTCAGTCGTGTAAAGACGGATCAGTCTGGACACGGATATTTTTGAAACCGTGCCAGCGAAAACGGATAGGGAAAAGATCGTTTTCGTACGTGTGGACGAGGCCTCTGTGTTAGCCCTGTGATAGACTGAAGACCTGTCCAGGGTGTACCCTGCCTCTCACACAGTCACAGCTGGGATAGGCTCCAGCCCCCCTCTGTGACTCTCCAGAGGACAAGCAGTTACAGAAATTGAATGAATGAATGAACGAACGAACGAGACTGGGAAGTGGGCCTCCATGGATCCACAGATGCTCAGTTGGCCTAATGTCTGTGGAATTTGAAGGCAAGATCAAAACTTTGAACTTCCTTGATGAGTTCCTCAAGTCATACCTGAATCATTTCTGTTTTGGGTTAGAGTGCTTTATTCTGATGAAAGAGCCCACTGGGTTCAAATTGTGTGAATGATCTTCAACAATGTTTATCAAGGTCTTATGTGTCAAAGCAACACCCACAAGAATAGCAGGACGAAAACGTCTACCCACAGAACATTGCCCAAAGTCTTGCACTGCCTTCGATGGTTTACTTCTGTACTTCTTCCCATACTGCTGGTGCTGAAAGACGAGTTTATTTTGGTTATGGTAATTTACCCACCCACTGTTTATGAGAATGTTCATTTTAATAACGTGTCTAGAATAGCAATATCCACAGATATAACTGATATACAACACTATTAGCTGACCTGTTGGTGTGGCTTTATTTAAGTTAGTCATATGGTAGTTCCATGGAATCCAATTCACCCAGAGAGTCTGGTGTCTAGAACATCAATGCAGCCAGGTATTATTTGTATTTAAAATGATCAAAATGGACCAAAACCATAACACTTCCAAGAAGTAGTCACTGACCCTGTTTACATGATCTTTAGTATGCCGGTTTTTATCTGGTTTTTGAAGTATTCCATTTTTGTCCATGTAAACACCATATCCCGAATTCAGAAATCGGGATATGCAGATAGAAGCCGGGATACTGGAGCGCGTTTTTGAGTTTGCAGTGCGTTTCTGTACTTGCAGCATGTTTCTGAACTTGCAGTACATTTCTGCGTTTGCAGCGCGTTTTTGTATTTGCTGGTGTTGTAAGTCTATTTGCACGTGTTTTCTGAAGTTGCATTTCGTTGAACTCTCTCGGCAACCGTAAGTAAAGGCTTATTCAGGCTGCAAAGTCTTTTTGGAAAATGGTGTAGTAATCAACAAAGAAAACAAAACAGATTTAGCTCTTTAACAAATTTATTGTTTTCATTCAGATACTTTCTAAGCAAAGCATTCATTTCACATACAGTATGAAGGCTGACAAATGCTAGCAGTACATCACAAATCATTTTTAAGAATTTGTTGCTCATATTGTTCAACATGTTGGGAAAGATGGAAAGGGAAGAAATAATCAAACAATACTCAGGGGTAAGTTTAGGGTTTGCAGAGAATGCATGGAAATATTGTAAGCTTTGATATTAGAAGTATTTGTTGGTTTGCTGTGCACGTTTTTTTCCCAATTTCATTTTCATTTTGTTCGAGAACCATGGGTAGCTGCCAGCTTTCAGTTTGTTCCACCAAACAGACAGCTGTGAGTGTTTGGAATTTCTTGCAGCATAGCAGTTTAGATTGCTCTGCAGTCCTACACTCTCCAAGAAATAGACAACCTTACAGTCAGCTAGATTGCCACTACCCTTAGTTCTTTTAGTTATTTTGAACATCTCATAGGGAGGGATGAGCACCTCTTGTTCACCTTTGATGTGTGAATAATGTTTCAAGTAACCACCTAAGCAGGTCTTAATTTTAAAGCAGGTGTTGCCACCAAAGTGTTTTAAGTTGGGTAATAATGAGGAGGAGGCAAAAGTACCAAAGCGGATTATTTGGTTGACAGAGCCAATAAATGCAGCCTTGGTTCTGCGGTAAGTATGGTGACATTTTTGATTGTTACTGAGGATCTGTACAGCAGATGTCAGCCAGAAATGTAAGGAGTGGTATGGAAAGGAGGTGCCATATTGTTTTCTGCTTGTCCTGACTGCTTTATTGAATACGTCATAAATATTTGGATTTTCAGCTGTATAAGCACAGATTGCTAACATGTGATCCTTAGTTAATGCCTGATCTATTTTGTCTCTTCTATTTAGGGCGTTGTTTGCACAACTGTTTGCTCTTTTCCAGACATTTTTAAATTGTCCCTTGTTCTCTTTTTTAAAGTATTGGTACTTGACAGTTTTTGCCATCATTGCATTGCAGTTGAAGTACATGTCATCCACAGCATCTTTAACCATGCCCAGTGGGATTGTCGGGCTGTAATTGATCTAGAAGAGGAGAAAGAAAAAGCATTGAAAAAAGGGACATAAAACCAGGTAACATTTATTCCATTTTGCAAATTAATATTAATATTAACGGCAACATTGTTCTCACTGTATCAAAGGTATACTGTATGTGTAATTGGCTCAATATTACATTTCTTAATAATTATTATTATTTACTCAACCCATGTTGCTCAATTTTATGTAATCAGGAGATTACAGGAGATTAAGTCCTCGTCCACACGTACGAAAACGATCTTTTCCCTATCCGTTTTCGCTGGCACGGTTTCAAAAATATCCGCGTCCAGACTGATCCGTCTTTACACGACTGAAAACGCTACTTCATATCCCAGGTCTATAGGCGGCGCTGTTTCAGTTTCAGAAATTCACCAAAAATGAAGAGAAAGAGGTGGCGCATGCGCATAAAGCTTGAGCGCTGTTTACAAATCGGCTTTAGAAGAAACCAAACTCAAGGAAAAATTAAATTTTGCCCTAGTTACCATAATAGGCTCAATATCTTCACCAGCGGTAACGCAAGCATGTAGTCCGCCATTGTTGTTGATGTTGTTGTGAGACGTTTTGCGGGATATAAGAGGTGGAAGGCTGCCCGAGGGGTGTGGCCATGGTGGCCATGGTGGATATGACATCATCGTTTTCCAAAATCTCTGGATTCCCTGTCCAGACGGATCCACAACAAGTGCGTTTTCGAATTTATCCACCCTGGGACCCGATTTCAAAAAAGTGCGTTTTAGGGCTATGCGTTTACAGGATTCGTCTGGACGATAGGCCAAAACAAATAAAAACATCTGCGTTTACGAAAAAATGCGTTTTCGTGTGGACAGGGCCTAAGAATGCTGGTGACACCACTACGTGTGCATACTCACTTCCCCTAACTCAAAAGCAGAAGTTTTGACAGAATTTGAGGGAGGGAGCAAAGATCAGAAAGGTTCAGTGATAACATTAAAAACATTAAATTGTTTCAAGGAGAACTGATCAATCCACTACTGCAGCTGACTGTATACTTGTATCCTGTTAATGCTATGTCTTGTTATAACAGACAACTAAGTTACATTTCAATCATTTCTTGCAGCATAGCAAGAAATTATTGAAATCTCAGTTTAAATCTCAGTTTAAAGAAACACAAGCTTAAATATTGGAAGTATCCTAATTTATTAGCTTATTTAGACTGAAGGACCTGTATTTTGAATCAGTGTGTGACTGACACAAATTAGATCTCATGAAACCTAGAAATGACATACTTTATAAGAAGATGAGCTCACTGAATAGATATTAGCATATACTGGTTTCTGAATAACAAGTTCATAGATTTCCCCACATCCTAGATTTCCTTAGCTGGAATGGTCCACTCACCACATTGGAGCCTATGGGAAGAATCCAACACAAGAGCAAACACAGTGGAGCAACAGCCAGCATGGTACCCTTCATCGTGGCTTCTGAATTTGTACACATATACACACAAGGCAAACACAAAAGTTGTTTGACAGCAAAGACAATATACTTACATAGACTGGTTTCTGTTCAACTAATTAAAAGATCAACTTACCAGGTTTTTTGGATTCCAAATCGTTGAGCTCAGATAAGAAGTTTTGGCCAGAGGCAGGCAAGTTTCCAGGACTTATATACTCCACCATATAACAGTCGAGTCACTCACACGCACACAAAGGCACACACACATAAACAAATTAGGATTGTGGTTATTGGTATGCTGTATCATTGTTAAGGAACTTTCCATTTTCCATTTACGTCATTTTCAACAGAAATGACAGTCCTAATATGAATTCATCTGAAATAAAATGACACGGTTCAATTAGACCCTCTAAACAATGTTACCTGAATGTCCATCGATGATTGAGTTTATTAATAATAATGATGGAGTATTAAAAAAAAAAAAAAGTCATTCAACATTTTAGCCAGAATAAATAATTACAAAAAGTCAAAAGGAGGTCCAGAGAGCAGTCTCATTATCATTAACTGAGTTTACGCCTGCTCAGCTGCCTCTGAAACTTCTGGACCAGGACGAGCAATGTGGGTTCCATTCAGGGCATAGACCAGCGGACCAGCTCTTCATACTTGGAGAGTTCCTGTGGGAATCAGCATTTCTTGGGGTACAGTGGTTCTTTCTACAAACCATCCAGCCCCTGTACAAACAAAGTGAGAGCTGTGTCCATGTACTCTGCACTAAATCAAACATATTTCTGGTGGACTCAGCAACGACTGCCCCTTGTCTTTACTCTTGTTTATGACATTCATAGCCTGGAAATCAACGTGCAGCTCGGGTGATCACTGTGTTTACTATGAAAACGTCAGTCATTTGTCTGCTTTTAGCAGATGACATGATCCTGTTGAATCCCTGCAATGCTACTACGTATATTTGTCCCTTTTTTATATATGTTTTTGTGTTTTTAGAGAGAAAATTTTGCCTCAAACAACACTACAGACAATATCAAAACAAGGAAGACAAATGTAGCGTATAACTCCGCATGATTCTTCTTGAGGTGGGTGATCAGATTTGATGTATTAAAGGAAGACGCCTTGTTTCCTCCTCTCATAACCACCTTTGCTTTGCAGTCATTGCAATCGCAAATTTACACTTGGAAATACTTCCAAACCACGGACATCTCATACACCGAGCGAACAAGCTTGTTAGCCACGGTAAGCAATCTACGAGTCTAGCGTGTTGTTGTTATACGTCATCAAACGTAGTCATGTAAATGACTGTGCTGCTAGACTCTTTGCATTTCTAGTTGGTCCTCATTGACCTTAAATGACCTTTTTCTGTCCATTCTGACTTTTTATCATTATGTACATGCTGTCCTTAACTTTGTTCTGGTATTTAGCTCACGGTCCTCTTCCTGTGTATTTCTCATGCCTCGTTATTTTATCTAGTTTACCTCAAATTAACTGCTGCCTTATAAGGTTAGGTCTGATATATCAATATGTATATATATATATATATATATATGGATATTTTCTGCTAAGATTATTTCTGGATATTTTCTGCGCATTATTAAATCAAGTCCAATCTATATTGGTTACTCCTTATTAAACATTCAATTGTGATCATATTTTAGTTGCTCCTTGTTGCCAAATACCTTCACAGTTCCCTTAGTGTGCACTTTATTCAGATTAAATATTTGTTCCTCACTGAGATGTCATTACCAAAATGTTGTCCAACCTGTTCCGTGAGGGTTCCAACAACGTAGTTGATTGTGACGATCTCGTTCAGCCAAGATGCCAATATGTGACCCATAAAACTATGGGGCACCAAGCCTGAATCCTTGGCAACCTTTCAAGTTTGCATTGCTGGACCCACTGCTTGATGTTGGCGGACATCCCCGGCCAGCCGCACCAATTCAGTGTGTAAGCCTCCGTTAGCAGAGATTGCCTACATGTGATCTTTGGTCAGAGCCTTGTCCCCTCTCTCTCTCTTCACACTTTTTTATGGCAAATATTTCTGCTTCTTTCCAGGCAGCTGAAAATGTTGTCATGTATGTGGGATGAAGCTGAAAGCTCAAAGTCAGCACACCTGCACGTTTATACCTCCAGAACTTAGTTGAAACGTGTTAAGTTGATAAAAACAAATATCAAGCAAAACAACATTAACAGGGGTACTCCGGGTACTCCAGCTTCCTCCCACCATCCAAAGACATGCTCATTAGGTTAATTGGTGATTCTAAATTGCCCGTAGGTGTGCATGTGAGTGTGAATGTTGGCCCTGCAATGGACTGGCGACCTGTCCAGGGTGTACCCCTGCCTCTCGCCCGATGACAGCTGCTCCAGCAGACCCCCGTGACCCCTAACAGGACTAAACGGGTATAGAAAATGACTGACTGACAACATTAACAGCTAAGCTAAAGCCTAAATTAAATGTGCATGTGGGAGAAGAAGTGAAATCAGTTGCAAACACAAATTTATGATCTAAGAAACAGTCAGCAGTAAGCCAGAGTAAAGTTTTAACCACATAGCTTTTTTAAAAGAAAGATGCAAATGTTTTAAATCCTCTTCAAAATATTCTTAATTCTTAGAAACTGCCTTAAACAGCTTGCTGTTCTCACAAAGTACTGGTGCTGGAAGCAAAAGTTTCAACTGAGATATAGACACTTGCTGATGCACCAGTGGTTGTGCAATTCATATTTCTGATGAAAGCATCTTATTGTCCTCCAAGAAAACAAACACTTTTGTGAATGATTTCTTAAGCTTATCTTTCTAGATGATCCATCTTCCGTCCTCTACTGTATTCACTCTTTCTTCACTGTTTCTTTGCCTTCCACAGAACACGGAGAAAAGAGGAACAGTGTTGAGTGTGAGGAGGGATGACACAGATAGATGCTCAAAGAGAGGTCTTCAAATTAAAAAAAAAGTGACATTTCATGATCGTTGATCCCTTATGATAGGCAAGGCAGAGCATCAAATACCACAGGGCCAGATATGCTGTGTCACATGTCAAGACATGACAATGGCAGTTGAGCTGTTTAAACCACCGTACGTTGAGAGGATCCTGCTTGGGATGACATACATTGAAGGGAGGAGGGTGTTTTGCTGGATGGAGAGCGACAAAACATACCTGGATGCTTATACAACTCAACAATAAATAAATAATAATATGAATTCACACAAATTCTCACATCTGAGGAACAATTTCTTATGTACAAACATGTAATAACTTCATATGTGCATTCATTCATTCATTTGCTATACCCGGTTATTACTGTTAAGGGTCACGGGGGTCTGCTGGAGCCTATGCCAGCTGTCATCAGGTGAGAGGCGGTGGTCGCCAGTCCATCGCAGGGCTAACACAAAGACAGACAACAATTCACACTCACAGGCACAGCTACAGCTAATTTAGAATCGCCAATTAACCTAATTAACTTTGGACGGTGGGAGAAACCCGGGAGTATCCAGATAGAACCCACGCAGACACAGGGAGAACATGCAAACTCCACACAGAAAGGCCCAGCCCATGGATTCGAACCGGTGACCTTCTTGCTGTGAGGCATCAGTGCTAACCACCTCACCACTTGCCGCCCTTCATATGTGCAAAAATGTGCAATCACTTCTCACAACAACGTTCAATCATTTCATGTGAAGTGCAATAACAGTTGACTTATTATTATTTGTGAATGGGATTGTTGCGTCACGTTAATGTTTTATATTTTGCAAATTTTTCATTCTAGTTTTTACCTTTGTAAAACTAGAATATCTAGTATTAGGTGCCATACTTCTATGGCACCTAAAGGGGACCTTAGGTCATTTTAATTTCATTGTACTTGTACAATGACAGAGCTTTCATGTGTATCTGTGAATGTGAATGGTTGTCTGTCTCTCTGTGTTGGCCCTAGAGACCTGTCCAGGGTGTACCGCGACGTTCGCCCGATGACAGCTGGGATAGGCTCCAGCAGACCTCGCGACCCTTAACAGGAATAAACGTTTAAAAGAAGATGAATGAATTAACAATTGCAGTCAGATAACACAATTACAAATTGTCTTTATTGCAACAAAGATAATGAGTGGATTTAAAAATGTGTTTTTGCTGCATTGACAGCAGTGGTGGACAGTAACAAAGTAAATTTACTTGTGTACTGTACTTAAGTACAGTTTTTGAGTATCTGTACTTTACTTGAGTATTATTTTTGGGGGATACTTTTACTTTCACTCCACTACATTTGAAGGACAAATATTGTACTTTTTACTCCATACACTTCTGTTGATGCCCTCGTTACTCGCTACTTTTGAGCTTATGTCAGCTGATTATTATTTCATTTCATTTTTTTTTCAAAATTCTGAGAAAATAAACTGTTTTTGCTGATTCGCTGATTCACTACGTCATGCCATACAGTCCATACAATGGAGGAAGAAAACTTTGGAAACACCTGGAATAACTCCCACCGAGCACCCGTGGCCCTATCTCAACACATGTTTGAGATTTTTGCCACAAAAAGTGATTCATTTCCGTTTAAATGTTTGTTGTGCTTACCGTGAACAAATTATATCATGGCCTACAAGAACTCATCTTCCAACATGAAAAAGCATGCTGCAGAATGTAAGTAGCTACTGACGTTAGCTAGCCTAATGTTTGTTAAATTGCTGATGAACATTTTAAACATAATTGTATGAGCTTGTAGAGAGAGAGAGAGAGAGAGAGAGAGAGAGAGAGAGAGAGAGAGAGAGAGAGAGAGAGAGAGAGAGAGAGAGAGGTTGTCTGCAGGAGAAAGAGTAAAGCTGTGGTAGGGATGGGCGATACGGACTAAAAAAATGCATCCTGATAATTTCTGGTATTTATCACGTTAATGATAAAAATGACGATAAATAAACAACTATTCAGCCTAATCTTTTTGACTATAATGCATTGGCAAGTTTTATCTGAGTGTTTTTTTTACCGGAGTTGGGTTGCAAGCGAGTGTGTCGCGCACATATACACGTCGTCATCAATGGGTCATCAATGGGTCATCAATGGCTCATCAATGGGTCATCAATAGTTTTTAACGCGGGATGACATATTCTTACCGTGGGGAATGTTTTTGACGATATATTGTAAGCGATTAAATATCGCACATCCCTAGGCTGTGGATTGTAGAGTGGATTGTATAATGACAAATTATAATTATTTTGTTGTGGTAAAATAATTGTTCCTGAGGATATCACATCAAATTTGACCCTAACACAATATAAGGGTGGATTTTTACACTATTAATAAACAAGGTGCATGTTTGTCTTTTTTGAGAGGTATTGTCAGTAAAGTGTGACCAACTAATGTTAAAGTAAATAACTGTTGTTGTCTACACTTCTGTTCTTCCTGCTGCACCAGTGGTTTGGCCATGATTGCATCATTGCCCCAGGATTGTGAAAGTCATTTATCTGCTCTTTCTTAACTGTTTCTTTGCCTTCCACGGAAGACAGAGAAAAGAGGAACGGAGAAACAACAGATCAGCAGACTGTTCATTTTTCATTCCTTCTCTCACAGTTCTTTCATGCATTGTTTGAGCCAAGCCTTAAATCAAATTATAGTTGTCACATGGACTGCATAATTTCATATGTTGCAAAATTTTGTCTTTTCACATACACTATATTACCAAAAGTATTCGCTCACCTGCCTTTACTCATTCTATGAACTGAAGTGCCATCCCATTCCTAACTCATAGAATTCAATATGATGTCGGTCCACCTTTTGCAGCTATTACAGCTTCAACTCTTCTGGGAAGACTGTCCACAAGGTTGAGGAGAGTGTTTATAGGAATTTTTGACCATTCTTCCAAAAGCGCATTGGTGAGGTCACACACTGATGTTGGTCGAGAAGGCCTGGCTCTCAGTCTCCGCTCTAATTCATCCCAAAGGTGTTCTATCGGGTTCAGGTCAGGACTCTGTGCAGGCCAGTCAAGTTCATCCACACCAGACTCTGTCATCCACGTCTTTATGGACCTTGCTTTGTGCACTGGTGCACAGTCATGTTGGAAGAGGAAGGGCCCCGCTCCAAACTGTTCCCACAAGGTTGGGAGCATGGAATTGTCCAAAATGTTTTGGTATCCTGAAGCATTCAATGTTCCTTTCACTGGAACTAAGGGGCCAAGCCCAGCTCCTGAAAAACAACCCCATACCATAATTCCTCCTCCACCAAATTTCACAGTTGGCACAATGCAATCTGAAATGTACCGTTCTCCTGGCAACCTCCAAACCCAGACTCGTCCATCAGATTGCCAGATGGAAAAGCGTGATTCATCACTCCAGAGAACGCGTCTCCACTGCTCTAGAGGCCAGTGGCGGCGTGCTTTACACCATTGCATCCGACGCCTTGCATTGCACTTGGTGATGTGTGGCTTGGCTGCAGCTGCTCGGCCATGGAAACCCATTCCATGAAGCTCTCTGCGTACTGTACTTGGGCTAATCTGAAGGTCACATGAAGTTTGTAGCTCTGTAGCAATTGACTGTGCAGAAAGTTGGCGACCTCTTTGCACTATGCGCTTCAGCATCCGCTGACCCCTCTCCGTCACTTTACGTGGCCTACCACTTCGTGGCTGAGTTGCTGTTGTTCCCAAACGCTTCCATTTTGTTATAATAGAGCTGACAGTTGACTGTGGAATATTTAGGAGCGAGGAAATTTCACGACTGGATTTGTTGCACAAGTGGCATCCTATGACAGTTCCACGCTGGAATTCACTGAGCTCCTGAGAGCGGCCCATTCTTTCACAAATGTCTTGTTTCACAGTCTGCATGCCTGAGTGCTTGAATTTATACACCTGGGGCCAGGCCAAGTGATTAGAACACCTGATTCTGATCATTTGAATGGGTGAGCGAATACTTTTGGTAATATAGTGTATATACATCAGTCAGACATAACATTGTTACTACCTGCCTAATATTGTGTACCTCCCATCCAATAGCTCTGACACCTCCAGACAAGGACCCTACTAGATGGTGTGCTGTTGTACCTGGCACTAAGATTCTAGCTCCAAATCCTTTAAGTCTGGTTTAAGAGGGTTCTGCGTTTGAATCCATTGGCAGACTGGGGCCTTTCTGTGTAGAGTTTGCATGTCCTCCCTTTACCTGTGTGGGTTCTCAACAGGTACTCCAGCTTTATCCCATCGTCCAAAGACATGCTAGTTGATTCTAAAATATAGGTTAAATTTCAGGAAAACGCTGAGGAAAAATGAATAGAGCCAGTGGGGATTTCAGGCCATCACAATTTACTGCGCACTTTAAACAGATTATATATCAAGGACCCCTACCATGCCTCAGGTGTGCTATTTTTGAGGGGGGCAAACAACTAAACTGAGCGACTGTGTCTCAGTAGGTAGAGCGGGTTGTCCACAAACCAGAGGGTTAGCGGTTCGATCCCCGGAATGGTGGCCACATGTCGAAGTGTCCTTCAGCACTTGTCCTCGACTGAACCCCCATTGCTCCCAGTGCATGGCACTGGTGTGTGCGTGCTTGTGTGAGTGAATGTGTCTCTGACTGTAAAAGCGCTTTGAGTACCAATAGGTAGAAAAGCGCTATATAAAAGCAAGGCATTTACCATATCGTTCAAGCTGTAACAGCCAGAGTATTACATGGAGCAGTACCAGTTAATGCCACATTTTTGGTGTGAAAATGTTTCTTGCAATTAAGTTACCAAAATTGCCAGTTGCCAGTTGCTACCTGACTACCTCAGTTTATCCCAACAAGAAATTATGCTTTTTCTTTTCCTCTGTATGAACAAAATTAATGAATGGTATGAGAACCCTTTTAAGGCATTTGTTTATATTTTTTATTGTATTTTTTACTTTTATAGCAGGAGGTGTTTTTTCAGGCTATTGGTGCCTGTTCAAAATAAATGAAAAAAGCTAGTTTTATACATGTGTATTTTTGCTCAAACTGCTCAAAAGAAAAGAAGCAAGACTTTATGAAACAACAGGGAAAGTCAGAGGAAAGGAATTATGTACGGAACAAAGGAAGGAGGAAGATGAGTTGAAATGATAAGGAATGAAGGTGAATGAAGGGTAAGAGGAGCAGCAGGAATGAAGGTGAGAACAGAGCGAATAGGATCATGATGTAACAACTGGGGCTTGGGTAGAAGATACAAGAAAGGAGCTGTAGAAGGGAAAGAAGTGGCAGAGCATGGACTCTACCAATGAAAGACTTGGGAGAATTTGGGGGGTTATTACATTGAACCACAGGTTTCTCTTTTTGACTCTGACTGGCCACTAGTATAAAATAAAATTCAGTTTGGAGCTGTTAACCTTACTCCTCTGATTCTAAATCCTGATAACACATCAAAATGACATGTTGGTAACACTTGCCTCATATTCTGCTCTGTGGTTCTAACCACTGTGATGTAGCTGTGACGTAGGACATAAAATAGTCTGTTGTGTAATACAACAACTCAGCCATTCAGCCATCTTTAGTAGAAAAATTAAACCCCCAGAAAAAGTAGAAATTTAGTTGAACTGTCAATTTGGGCAAAAAAAAAATAAAAAATAGGGAAAAACCCTCTGCACCAAAGTAGACAGCAGCAAAAGCTGAGGACAGGGAATCAAACCCTCGTCTTGTAGCTGTCAGGTTGTAATACTGTTCCGTGAGATAGTCTTAGAACTCTAAACCACTAGAACAGAATGTATCCCCATGTTTTACATGGGACTCACCTTAACTGAACGGCTGAAGAGCTGGCTGCTGGGTTTGCATGTAGCTTTCATCAGATGTTCTTTGAAAGAAGCCACAATCACTGTGTTAACATTGTCGTCAGATTTCCACCTTTTGCTGAGGTCCTTCAAGACAGCCTTGTGGAGGTTGTTGAACCTGTCCGGGGGTATGTTAACATTGTCTTGCTTGAATTCATCCCAGAGTTTGATGAACAGCCTGTAGCGGATGTCCTCAAACTCATCCATGGTGCATTTTATCTTTGTATTTGCAAAGGTCCTGTATAATTAGGCACTCAACAAAAACGCTGACACACAGTTTGCACCTTTCTTGATCTTCCCATGAGGCCTCATTGAGTTTTTCTTCATCTCCAGTTCTTGTCAGACTCAGATTTTCATCTTCCACTCCCATACTCTCCACAGAGGACGCTTCCATCTGCTCAGTGCCTTGGGCTGGTTTGTCTTTGGATGACTGGTAACGTTCAGTGACCTCCACGGTGGTGGTCTCTGGTGAGATGTGGGCAGGGGTAACATCTGGTGATTGAGTTGATGCCACTCCAACACATCGTTTCATAAACAAGCCTCTAAACACGGCCCTCAATCTTTTCAGAAACAATCTATTTTGTGGACTTGTGGCTGGAGCGTGTGTCTCCTCCAGGTCCTGGACTTCTTCAACCTCAGACTGAGCAGCGCTACCCTCAACAACTCTGTCCAGAAAGGAGCCTTCCATCTGCTCAAAGTCTTGGGCCGGTTTGTCTTCTGGTAACTGGTGTTGAGGCACAAGCATCTCCACAGTGGCGGCTTCTGGTGAGATGCGGGCAGTTGTAACAGCAGGTGGTTTCACAAAGAAGCCACTAAATGCAGTACTGACTCCTTTCAGAGAAAATTTCTTCTTAGACTTTGGACGTGTGGCTAGAGCAGGTCTTTCTTCCAGACCCTGGACTTCTTCAACCTCAGGCTGAGCAGTACTGTCCAGAAAGGAGGTTTCAAAGTCTTGGGCTGGTTTGTCTTCAGGGTCTATGAGCACCACAGCGGTGGGCTCTGGAAATTGCTCATCAGGAACAGTGACCAGCACAGTAGTGACCTGCTGCTGAGGCCCATTGCTCTTTGCAGCACCAACTTCTGATGACTTTACGGATGCTGATCTGACTACAGCAGGTTGCACCTTGAAAATCCTTTTAGCAAAAAAGCCCTTAGTATTGATTTTCACAGACAGTTTCTTCTTGGACTTTGGGCGAACAATTGAAGCCTTGCTCTCTGCAAAGCTGAGCGCTTTTATCGTCCACTACTACAATCTCCAGAGAGGAGGTTTCCATCTGCTGAAAGCCTTGGGCTGGTTTGTCATCTGGTAAGTGATGCTCAGGTACAACCACCTCCAGAGCATTGCCTGCCTGAAACTGCTGATCAGGTACAATGAGAACCACAGCAGCAACATCTGGAAACTGCTGCTCAGGTACAATGACCTCCACAGTGGTCATCCGTGGGATGTCTGTTGACTGGGTTGCTGACACTGTGGATGAAGGTTTCACAAAGAATCATGCCCCCCATTCTCTTCAGAGACAGTTTGCATGTCCTGCACTTAGGACTCTTGTCCTCTTCATTTTCAGCCTTAGCAGCATAATACTCAACTACTTTATCCTTGAGAGAGGATGAATCTGGAGTTGCTTCTTCTTGGATCCCCTCTTTCTCTGTGTCAGCGTCTTTTTTTTAGTTTCATTGCTCTTCTTAATTCCTATGGAGACCGTCTCCTGTGTGTCTGTGTCTAATTACTGAATGTCTAGAATCTAGAAAAGCTTTCAGTTTTTCTAGACTCCACATCTTCTGACTTTTTGTAGGCATCTACATCTTCTGGGGGGGTGACCACATGCTTTTTCTTCCTATGTGTTCAAGGTTTGCACTTCATCTTCCCCACGAATTCTTGCAACATCTTGCTGATACAACGAACCATAGCTCAAACTCTTTTTTTGGGAGGGACATGCTCTCTAACTTCAGGCTCGGAAGCATCCTTGCCGGCAGAGAGGACAGAGTTGACACTCTCAGCCACGTCTTGGGCAATTAAGCTGGTCAACGCCTCTGAGCTCTCAGGGTGGACCACTTCTGTAACGTCCAGGACTTGAGCAAAGGTTTGAGAAAGTGTGTCACCCAAGCTAGACAAGACAATCTCCTCAGAGATAAGATGTCTCTGTTTGATTTTCTCCAGGAAGGATTTGGAAATGAGCACTATCAAATCTCTGATCAGCTGTGCTAGCATATATTTGGTATCATCATCTGGTTTGCACTTTCACTGCCCTTCATCCCGAATACATTCTAATAATTTCCATTGATAAGAAACATCCTGAATTAATGGAAAATGTGTACATTTTATTGATATATCATTTTAGCTCGCTGAGAGGGGAGCAAATGTAAAAAATGTCTTTACCCCTTTCTCCCTAATACTTATTTCAACTGTGATGGCCCCAGGGCCTTTGCTGGTTTGGTGTTTGTGGGTTTTTTTTTTTTTTTTTTTTGTCTTTCAGGGTGCTGGTAGCTGGTTGGCCATTGTGGGATTGGAGGCAGCTGGCCACTGTCTCCACACCCATAAAACCCTGCCCTCCTGCGAACTCCATCCCTCTCTTTCTCTGTCCCACACACCATGCTGCGTTGATTTCAGTTCTTGTAATTTCTTGTATGGTTTAGTTTGCATTTTTCCTAGGTTCATCTGGGTTGGTAGTTTCATTTTGTTGAATGCCATGGTTAATGTTTTCTTTTAGAATTTATCTATGTTAACATAAATGTTTTCTTTTGATGTAACTCCCTGTGTGTTTCCCTTATTTGTTATGGTTTCAGAGCCGGGCCATACCACAACAAGTTACGCGTTTATGTTGTCGAGTTGTGTGTATGTGTGTGCTGCCGTGAAATGAACAATACTGAACAACATAATGTGAGTGTTTATGATGCTTACTGGGCCTGTGTTTGTATTTCTTCGTAGGCTGCAAAATGTCATGTGGAAATGACATGAAAAAGTAAGTATAAAGCATTCCACTAAACAAAAAGTATGCTAACAGATAGATGTGAAACTAACATAAGATATAACCATATGTAAAGAAAATAATTTAAACATGTAGCTTAGTTGCAGTGCAAAGTGCTGACTGACAGTAATGGACATCATTATTATTATTAATAGTAATAATAATATATGCGATGCTCAAGGTCACCGTACAAAATTGTTTAAAATAAAACACAGTTCAAATACACAAATACAATGAAAGTATACACGCATAATACATTAGCATTATTTGTATCCTTGAGGGGCTGAACATTCTTGTATTATTTGTGTTTTGTTGTCAGCAGATGGTCCAGACCTCACTGACACTCTGGTGGCTCTCCTGACAGTCATCACAGATGATACTACTGATGCGGCCCTCTTCAGCCCTGAGAGAATCTGTATTGTGGTGGACAATAAAATACCTGTGAGTGGGCCCACAAATCTGGCTGACTCATTTCTCCTGCTCACTGGACTAGACCTGCAATACCCAAAGGATCTCGCACTTGCTTTCACATTTATCCAAAAAGTTGTGAAGTGTCTTGAGAACAAACCACGGAAAGTTGGAGTTTCTATATAATGTTGTAGATGTAGTGATTTTGGTGAAGCCCAGGAATTACACTGGAGAATATCTACTTATTTAAAAAAATATATATATAAAAGTATGTTTTCTACTTGTATAAAGAACAGTCACAATATTTATAAAGCCTTTGTGAACCTGTTATCTGGCCTTACCGTCCCATATTTCACTACAGCTATGTTACTTGATCACTAGGCTCTCAAATGCTCTCATGGACAGGTGCTTTCAGGGTTAGCCCCCTACAGAACATATTTATACATTTGCAATAATATGCATAGCACATACTGTATACTGTATAGTGCAGTGTTTGTAACTTACAGAAAATCCTTCTGATAAGATAGGCCTACTTTACATTAAATTATGTAGGATGGTGTATTTCCATTTTTACATTTTTCCTTTTGTTTTAATTTATGACAAGCACTTTGTTTTGACTGAGCTTCTTTGATTTGTCGTCGAAAAGTTGTTAAATTGTCACTGTGGTGTCACTTTCATGTTTTCTAATATTGTTAGCTGATTATAATTATGTAGTGGGCTGTATTTTAGTTAAGAATTAATTTTGTGTGCATGTCCCCCAGATTATGAGTTGAAAAATACTGAACATTTTGAGTGTATTTCCAGCATTATATGGGTTGAAAAATATGAAAATGATTGATTTTAAGTGAACTACTCCCTAATTATAAGTTGAGAAATTTTCAATTTGTGCGCCTGTATTGCCGATGCTCAATAAACATATTGAGAAAAAAAAGAAACAATGAATGAATAAAAAAACAATAATGACAGGCTTACAGGTTACTCATTTAATGGGGAAACTGGCATTTCCCTTCACCTCCCTAAACAAAATCTTTTTTGTAAAAGATATAATAGTAGGCTACTATTTTTTTGTAGTTTCTGATTGATGAAGATGTTGTAAATCGCCATTCAGCAGCTTAGAAAATGTTTGGCCTCAGGCCAATCCTACTTGCCGACCCCTATATAGTCAGTCTGTTAAGAACTAAAGGACCATTTTAGACAAGATGGATCTTTTAATTTGTACCTTCACGTGTCAGATGACATTATATCTGTCCTTTATTCCATCAGTACTGTGGAGGTTAGTGGTATTAAACTGGTGGGATTGGTACTGATTCAGCAGTCATATAAAAACAGCCTTAAACTGTTATCAGAGTCACACTGACACCTGCTGGTCGACTCCGACCAACAATCCTCGAATCCCTAGACCAGGGCGTATAATTTCTTTGACGTAATCCAGGTAACAGTCTGGATCATCACTGATTTGTTATCAGCTGCCATGCTGTCCATCATTTATAAGGTTGAATCAGACGTTACAGATAAAAGAGAAAGTGGAGTGGATGTTTAGAAGCAGAACGAAGTCTGAGCATATTCCTGAGATAATCGGAGGTCACAAAACTAAATGTTGAATCGGTGTGTAAGTTTGCTAAAACCATGTCGGACTCCATAGTTTTCTCTGGTCCCCTGCCCAATTTGACCAATGATGACATGTTTAGTCGCACGTCATCATTCCATCGCTGGTTATCTAGGT
Source organism: Planiliza haematocheilus (assembly GCA_005024645.1). Classification (NCBI taxonomy): domain Eukaryota; kingdom Metazoa; phylum Chordata; class Actinopteri; order Mugiliformes; family Mugilidae; genus Planiliza; species Planiliza haematocheilus. The sequence goes on from SRSE01001432.1 coordinate 47,956, forward strand.
GGTGTCCAGAAAACAACGTGGCCTTCATAGATAATTGGCACACTTTCTGGGGAAAACCTGGTCTGATTAGGCGAGATGGCATCCACCCCACTTTAGCGGGTGCTGCACTCATCTCTAGGAATATGGCTAATTTTATTAACTCCATGAAACCATGACAATCCAGAGTTCAGACCAGGAGGCAGAGTTGTAGTCTTACACACTTCTCTGCAGCTTCTCTAGCACTGTCTCACAACCATAATTCTATAAACTCTATAGATGTTCTGTCTGCTCCCAGATTATTTAAACCAAAAAATAACAACAGAGGAGTCACTCATTTGAACCTGGTACAAATCAGAACAACTTCATTGGTAGAACAGAAGAATAGGAAAATTAAATGTGGTCTTTTAAACATCAGATCTCTCATCCAAATCTCTTTTAGTGAATGATCTGATAACTGATCATCAGATTGATCTATTTAGTTTGACTGAAACGTGGCTGCAGGATGATGAATATGTTGGTTTAAATGAGTCTACGCCACCCAGTCATAGTAATTATCACATTCCTAGAAGCACAGGTAGAGGAGGAGGAGTGGCAGCAATCTTCCACTCTGATTAATCCTAGACCTAAGGAGAGCTTTAATTCATTTGAAAGTCTTACCCTTAGTCTTGCTCATCCAGACCGGAAGACACAAAAACCAATTCTTTTTGTTGTGGTATATCGCCCACCTGCTCCTTATACTGAGTTTTTAGCTGAATTCTCTGAGTTTCTATGTGATTTAGTTCTTAGAACAGATATAACAGATAACAGGACAGTCATTATAGTAGGTGACTTTAACATCCATGTTGATGTTGTCAGTGACAGCCTTAGCTCCTCATTTACATCATTATTAGATTCAATTGGCTTTTCTCAGAATATAAATGGATCAACTCACAGTTTTAATCACACCTTAGATCTGGTCCTAACATACGGCATAGAAACTGAAATCTTAACAATATTTAGCCATAACCCTCTTTTGTCTGACCATTTTCTCATTACCTTTGAATTTACTATAATGGATTACGCAAGAACTGATGTAAGAGATGTAAACAAACTGAGGAACATGGAAAAATATTTGATAGGGATGAAAAGAAAGGCCGTAAGAGAGGAAGATAATAAGACAAGTTAAGTTACTCAAAACCCAAGACAAGGAAATATGACGAAACGTCGAAACATATGTAGCGTTTGGCTTCACTGTAACTACGGTCTGGGACGAGGAAAGACCGTACCGGTATGTTTGTTCAGAGAAAACGCTCCGAATATTGCCAGCAATCATCCCGTTTTGTGACTGCTACGTCATTTAACCAGCGAGCACTGTTGGCATCATATAAGGTAAAATAGTTTAAATAATAAATAAATAATTTAATACCTACAATAGTTTAAATAAGGATTTATTTTTTTATCCAGGCAAATTGCACTTTAATGCACTAATCTTTTCCGTAAGAGACTAAGAAACAATGTTAATAAAGTTATTCCATGTCTTTTTTCTTTACTTTGTACATATAACAAGTCTTGGACAAGTGATACTAATTGTAATGGGGGGGGGGGGCGCCGCAGCATTTTCTTCTTCCTAAGGGGGGCATAACAGAAAATATTTGAGAACCACTGGTTCAGCTCTAAACTTAGTTGCTCCTCCGAAAAAGAAGGTCATGAATCGGAGGAGGCTAGCTCCCTGGTATAATTCACAGTTGCGTTGTTTAAAACAGGCAGCCCGAAAGCTAGAAAGAATTTGGCATTCCACTAATTCTGAAGAAACTCACATAGCCTGGAAAGACAGTTTAACGACTTATTAAAAAGCTCTCCATAGTATTAGAACAGCATGCTATTCATCAGTAATAGAAGAAAACAAGAACAACCCCAGATTTCATTTCAGCACTGTAGCCAGGCTGACAAAGAGCCACAGCTCTGTTGATCCATCTATTCCTTCGGCCCTCAGTAGTAATGACTTCATCAGCTTCTTTACCAATAACATTGTTGCATTAGAGAAAACATTTAAGGTATCCTTCCGATGACTGTCAAAGATGGAAGTACAGTGACTTTAGAAATTTCTGTTAGACCTTATCAACATCTGGAATCCTTCTCCCCAGTAGATCTTCTCGAGCTATCTTCAATAATTAAAACATCTAAACCATCAACCTGTCTTCTAGATCCAATCCCAATTAAATTGCTCAAAGATGTTCTTCCATTAATTAACACCTCCATATTGAACCAGATACATTTATCTTTATTAACAGGATATGTGCCTCAGTCTTTTAAGATTGCTGTAATTAAGCCCCTACTTAAGAAAGCCACTCTAGATCCAAATGTTTTAGCCAACTACAGACCAATCTCCAACCTTCCTTTTATTTCCAAAATTCTAGAAAAAGTTGTTGCTAATCAGTTGTGTGACCACTTAAACAGGAATGGTCTGTTTGAAGAGTTTCAGTCAGGTTTTAGAGTTCATCATAGTACAGAAACAGCTCTTGTTAAAGTTACCAATGATCTCCTCATGGCTTCAGATAGTGGACTTGTCTCTATACTAGTTCTGCTAGATCTTAGTGCTGCATTTGACACTATTGATCATAATATTTTACTACAGAGACTTGAAAGTGAGATCCAGATTAAAGGAACTGCATTAGATTGGTTTGAATCCTATCTGTCTGACAGATTCCAGTTTGTTCATGTCAACCATGATTCCTCTACTTATACAAAAGTAAATTATGGAGTTCCTCAGGGTTCGGTGCTAGGACCAATACTCTTCACTTTATACATGTTGCCATTAGGGAAGATTATTAGAAAATATGGCATAAACTTCCATTGTTACGTAGATGACACCCAGCTATATTTATCTATGAAACCAGATGAAACTAATCAGCTGGTTAAACTCTAAGTATGCCTTAAAGACATAAAGGCTTGGATGACCTGTAATTTCTTACTCTTGAACTCAGACAAAACAGAAGTTATTGTATTTGGTCCTAAGCATCTCAGAGACTCATTATCTAATCACGTGGTTTCTTTGGATGGCATTAACTTGGCCTCCAGTACTACTGTGAAAAACCTTGGTGTTATATTTGATGAGGATATGTCCTTTAAATGTCACATTAAGCAAGTAACCAGGACTGCCTTCTTTCATCTGCGTAATATCATCAAAATTAGGAACATCCTGTCTCAGAATGACGCTGAGAAACTAGTTCATGCATTTGTGTCTTACAGACTGGATTATTGTAAGTCATTACTGTCTGGCTTCCCAAATAACTCTTTAAAAAGCCTCCAACTGATTCAAAATGCTGCAGCAAGAGCATTGACAGGAATTAGCAAAAGAGATCATATTACTCCAGTTTTAGCTTCTCTTCACTGGCTCCCCTTAAAGTCTAGAATAGAATTTAAAATCCTCCTTACATACAAGGCCCTCAAAGGCCTAGCTCCATCATATCTTAAAGACCTCATTGTACCATATCATCCCAACAGATCACTTCGGTCTGAAAGTGCAGGCCTACTTGTGGTTTCTAGAATCTCAAAGAGTAGAATGGGAGGTAGAGCTTTCAGCTATCAGGCTCCTCTCCTGTGGAACCAGCTCCCAGTTTGGGTTCGTGAAGCAGACACTCTCTCTATTTTTAAGGTCAGGCTTAAGACTTTCCTTTTTGATCAAGCTTATAGTTAGGGCTGGACTAAACCATCCCTTAGTTATGCTGCTATAGGCCTAGGCTGCTGGGGGACAATGCACCAAACACATGTTCTCCTTCGTTCTTCTCTCTCCACTCTCGTGTCCTACACTTTCTTTTCTCTGGCACAGAGCTCCTGCCCTCTAAATTCCTATCTGCTACTAGTCATGCAATTCTGTGCTATTGCTATGTAGAATGTTTACTGCTGCTCTCCCTTCTTCCGAGTATCTCTGGCCTGGAGTTGAGTGTTTCCTGTGGAGCGCCATACTACATCTGTTGTCGTGGTCTCATCAGCCTGCCCAGTCTCCATGGAAACCTGCTGTTATCCACTCCTACCTGAATGAACAATTCTCCAACCTGCCTATGATTCCTCTTACATTTTCAAACTGTCATGTAACATCATAAGTTTGAATCATAGCATCCAACTTGTATGCTTTAGTCAGATATGTGTATTTATAACAGATGTATGTTTATCTTGCTGTTCTCTTTCTCTGTCTGTACCCGACTGGCCTTAGGCAGATGGGTCCCTCCATATGAGCTGGGTTCTGCTCAAGGTTTCTTCCTGTTAAAAGGGAGTTTTTCCTTGCCACCGTCGCCTCAGGCTTGCTCTGGGGGTTTCCGGCCGGGTCTTGTAAAGCTTCTTGAGACGATTTGTATTGTTATTGACGCTATATAAATAAAACTGAATTGAATTCAATTGAATAATGTGTCTGCCAGTTCCTAAACATAATGAGGTGAAACCATGAACACAAGGGTGAACACATTTAGAGGAAAAAGTCCAGGCTTGTAATGTTTGACTGTTTTACTTTATATCTGGACTTATACATGAGATGGATTCATTCCAGGAACTACATCTATGGACATTCACACGAGGTCACAGCAGATTCCGGAAACAAGGAGGCACTGATATGTATTATTGCCTCATTTTAGTCTAATATTTGTATTTTATGTGTTTGGTTGGGTTCTCTTTGTCAACTTTCAGGATGTTTTGAGTCATTTATATGAAGAAATGTTGAAACCTTGAAGCTGCACTATGAATAATTGAATCTCATTTAATGACTGAGAAACGTTGGCTGGTTTCTTACTCTGAGGTTCAACATCTTCAGTGCTTCCTTGTCGTATTTCTTGTAGCAACTATATCTGTCCAGCATGAGTTGATGGATGTCTTCGGGGCTCTTCACTTCAACATGTCAGTGACCTTCACCAGGTAGCTGAGGTCCTGGATGGTGAAGCTGACGTAGCAGTTGGCCTAGAGATCTGAGCTTCATGTTCTGCAGAAACGGTACTCCAGCTTTCATTCCAGAATCTAAAGGTACTAATAAGATCAAAACAACAATATAAAAACACATGAAACATGTAAGATGCATAAAAACTAAATATTGCAGAGGATGGTTAGATTAAATTATAATATTCTGCTTAATTAGCAGAGTTTAACATTGTTGTTGGTTTAGACCTGGTCCAGGTAATCATATTACTCCGAGGTTCTATAGATTCTGGTTCACAAACACTGACATCACTCCCGAGGGCTCTGCTCTCTGTCACGTGTGAACACTGATCTGAACTCAGTCTACATGTGGAGGTGGTCTGGGACACATGTGACCTCATTCCTTCCGTCTCTAAAATAATAAGTAACGTCAGAAATAAATAAGATCTTGGAGTGTGAGAGTCTTTCCATCTTATTCCAAAATCTGGATCACATCTCACAACCAGCTGTTCATGGTTCTGATCCAGGTGGGTAGAATCCATCCATTAGAGACAGCAGCTGGTACAATATTCTACTGACCACATGATGGTGCTGCTTATTTACAGACAGAAAACTGAGGTCAGATCTCAAGTGCTGGCTGGGACGGGTGTGGAGACACATGCTATTTAACACCAGAGTCCAGCCCAACACAATGCCCATGCCCATATTTGGAGTATCCAAATGTAGCCGAAGTCATGCACAACCAACATGGCGACCCAAACTTGGCCATAGTTGTGAGTGTGAATGGTTGTTTGTCTTTCCGTGTTAGCTCTACGATATGGAGACCTGTCCAGGTTGTACCATCTCCCCCAGTGACAGTTGGGATAGGCTCCAGCACCCCATCGTAACCCTCCAAAGGACAAGTCGTTGGAGAAATCATATGAATGAATAAATAAATGAATGAATGAGGCTGGGATGTGGGGCCTCCATGTATCCATTGATGCTCAATTGGCCTAAGTCTGCAGAGGTCCTCCGGCATTCAACAGTCTCACAGCCTCCGGGATGAAGCTGTTCCTGAGTCTGGTGGTTCTGCTCTTAATGCTCCGCAGCCTCCTGAATGAAGGGAGAGGGACAAATACTGCATGTGCGGGGTGGGTGCAGTCTTTCCTGATACATTTTGTGTATCTGGATGTCCATGGTGGTGGACAGACTGTGTCCCGCAGTCTTCTTCATGGTGTGCATGGCCTGGGAGAATGTTTAAATATTTATAAAGGTGATACATCTCAAACTAATATCCACATGAATAGCAGGATGACAAGGTCTACCAACAGAACATTGCCCAAAGTCTTGCACAGTCTCCAGTGGTTTACTTCTATACATCTTCCCATACTGCTGGTGCTGAAAGAAGAGTTTGTTTTGGTTATGGTAATATACCCACCCACTATTTATGAGAATGTTCATTTTAATGACCTGTGTCTAGAATAGCAATTTCTACAGATATGACTGACTTTCAACACTATTAGCTGACCTAGTAGTCACCCAGAGAGTCTAGTGTCTAGAAATGAACTTTATTGTTCTGAAACCACGACTCTGAAAAGTTCAGATATCTGAATGGGACAGGGGTCACTGTGTCTCAGTGTCTCCCCATGATAAGAGCGTGGTTTACATCAATGTACTCCACATCTAAA
>SRSE01001433.1:0-2500 GCA_005024645.1 Planiliza haematocheilus
ATGAGTGTAAATAGTGACGTGTACAGAGAGTGTGTGTTAGTGTGTGTGTGTCAGAAGCACAGTGAGGAGGAAACAAACCAAAAAAACTTTTTCTAATCGACTTTTTTATCTTTTTTTTTTCCCCTAAAGTCTGATTTTATTTTTTTATTTTAACCTGACGAGTTGTTTTAATTTATTCCTCCTCGTTCTCGTCGATCTACTGAACAGACTCCTGTCTCACCTGTCTGCTGTTAATAAAACATGCCTGAAATAAACCCCGCCCCCTGTGGTCTGACTGGTCTCCATGGAAACGGAAGAAGAGGCGACAGCTTCCTGTTTATTTGTTAAGTTTTTATTATGCTTAAAAAAGAAAATTAAAAGACAGAGGAGGTGGTGATCAAAGAAAAAGAAAAATATATATTCAAATATCTTTATACTTTTCTATTCATATATGATTAACAATGCAAAGAAAATAATTCCCGTAGTAGTAGTAGTGCTTAAGTAAAGTTCAATATAGACTTTATTATAACAAAATAGGCAGTTTATCACCGAGGGTTAAATATCCGCCAAAATCTCATCCAACAATGATCGTGACCGACGTCGCGTCACGGAGACGACCGGCGGGATTCGAACTCGCGTCATAGAGGGCGCCGCGCGGGAACGTGTTACACTGTAAAAAGATCTGCGTCATAAATAATTTAGTCCTAAGAAAATACGCTTCAGTAATAAAATAAGTGTTTTATGTAATGAGACGTTTTTAATGAAATGTTTAGGTTTTTTTTTTTTATTGTTGACGAGACAGAAAATTATCTCAGGATCCAATAAAAAATAATTCATGGAACTTTATTTGTATTTTTTTTATTCAAATTTAATATTTCTAGCTTTATTGTGAATATTTTCTGTTTTAAATTCTAATTTGGAAATATTTTTGTTTTATTCAGTTTTTGATGCAATATTCTTTTTGACATTCAGATATTTGTAAATTAAATTGTATAATTTTTTAAGTTGTGATAAAGTTTTCTGAGATAATTTTCTTTAACGTTTTTCACATTTTTCTAATTTATTAATAAAAGACTTTGCTGAGAAGTTTTCTTGACTTTGATTTATCATGAGACTAAATTAGTTTGAATCAAGTTTTCTTGTAATTATTGTTTTTGTTGAATTTCATTTTATTAAAAATTAGATAAAGATTTATTTAATTATAAGAAAACTTTTCTTATAATTCATTTTTTTTAAATTATCTCTTGGAGTTAGATTTTCTGTTATTAATTCTTCTGGTAGTAAAATAATTTTCAGATTTTAATGACGTTTTCTAAAAAGATTTTTTTCAGATTTTTTTCTTTGTTTTGAAGAAAGTTAGATTTGTTTTATTAAAGATGAAATCAGATGACTGATCGTTAGCTAGTCGAGCTAATGGGCTAAAATCATAGTTTGTTACCTGAGAACCGACAGAAAACGCCTCGTTCTGATTTAAACCGTTTAATTTTAGCTGCACGGCGCCCTCTAGCTGCAGAGCAGGAACCTGCAGCGTCCCAACAAACATCCAGCAGCAGAAACATGAGCAGAGTAAAAAAGAAAAGTGATGCAATGAGCAGGAGGAGGTGGTGAAGAGGAGGAGGAGGTGAAGAGGAGGAGGGGCTGATGGGAAATAAACTGGTTAACATGCTGTTAAAGCTCAAACGTGCAAAGTTTTGCTTTTCGTGTCTCTCGCTTCATCCGGACCGACAGACGCTGCCTGAGACTGAAACTCCGCCCACAAACCGCTCGCCTGACGAGACAAAACCAGGAGAAAAAAAAACCCACAAACAAAAGAGAAAAACAACAAAAACCCAAACGATTAAATCTGCTTCGTACGATTCTTCTTCTTCTCCCTTAAACATTAAGGAGCTGTACCGTGAGTCAGAGCTCGTTCAACCAGGACCAAAGGAAACCAATCAACTCGTCCTTTCAAAATAAAACAGAGTGAGAGGAGGAAGAGGAGGAGGAGGAGGAGCTTGTGACTCATAACTTCTCCTTGGACTGGACCCAGATGAATGGACCTGACTGCTCCTCGATGATGGACTTCACCTGCTCGTAGATCTCCTCCAGAGTGTCGCCCTGAACGATGGCTGCAGGAGAAAACACAGGCTGTTAGCTAACGGCTAGCTAACGGCTAGCTAACGGCTAGCTGCAGTAGCGCAATCAGGCCACTAGATGGAGGCTGGTCACCTGTGAAATGCTCGGTGAACTCCTGCTCCAGCTTGGTGGCTCTGTCGAAGGTTTTCCGTCCCTGCTCGTCCGTCAGACGTTTGTTCATCTCCCTGAAAACAGAACCAGAGTTTAACGGCTTTAAAGAACCTAGAACCTAAAGCTTAGAACCAGCACGGGCGTGGCACTCACATGATGTTCTCCACAGACTTGGGTTTGATGAAGATGGCGATGGGGTGGAGCTGAGCCAGCTGGAGTCTCTTGATGGCGTTTCCTGACACGTCCAGGATGCAGTGCTTCCCCTGAGGACACATCACAGTTATTGTAGCGTGCT
>SRSE01001433.1:7500-13925 GCA_005024645.1 Planiliza haematocheilus
ACAGACAACAACAACAACAACAACAACAGGTCAGCCCTCTGGAGTCATTTCTACTGGTTGCCTAGCAACACCTAAAATAAAAACTACTTTTATTATTTTTCTACAGAAACAGTTTCAAAGATTAAAATCTGCTCGTTGACAAACCGTCCTCCTGTTAGCATGACAGCCGTTAGCGGAGCAGTCTGTCTCAAAGTTTTCAAAATAAAATGTAATCCAAAGAATCCCAGAGTTTCAAAATAAAGTTTAATTCAGACTTTAAGATTTAAAACTTATTTACCAACATGTTTGTTCATGTTTGCAACATTTAGAAACTGATCAAAGATAAAATAATATTTATAGATTTAAAAAACTTTATTTAATGATAATCTGTTTAATGATAATCTGGTTATTGATAATCTGGTTATTGATAATCTGGTTATTGATAATCTGGTTATTGATAATCTGGTTATTGATATTCTGTTTATTGATAATCTGGTTAATGATATTCTGTTTATTGATAATCTGTTTATTGATAATCTGTTTATTGATAATCTGGTTAATGATAATCTGGTTAATGATATTCTGTTGATTGATAATCTGTTTATTGATATTCTGTTGATTGATAATCTGTTTAATTGTAATAATCTGTTTATTGATAATCTGTTTATTGATAATCTGTTGATTGATAATCTGGTTATTGATATTCTGGTTAATGATATTCTGTTGATTGATAATCTGTTGATTGATAATCTGTTTATTGATAATCTGTTTATTGATAATCTGTTTATTGATAATCTGGTTAATGATAATCTGGTTATTGATAATCTGGTTAATGATATTCTGTTGATTGATAATCTGTTTAATTGTAATAATCTGTTTATTGATAATCTGTTTATTGATAATCTGTTGATTGATAATCTGGTGATTGATAATCTGGTTATTGATAATCTGTTGATTGATAATCTGTTGATTGATAATCTGGTGATTGATAATCTGGTTATTGATAATCTGTTGATTGATAATCTGTTTAACTGTAATAATCTGTTTATTGATAATCTGTTTATTGATAATCTGTTGATTGATAATCTGGTGATTGATAATCTGGTTATTGATAATCTGTTGATTGATAATCTGTTTAACTGTAATAATCTGTTTATTGATAATCTGTTGATTGATAATCTGTTGATTGATAATCTGGTGATTGATAATCTGGTTATTGATAATCTGTTGATTGATAATCTGTTTAATTGTAATAATCTGTTTATTGATAATCTGTTTATTGATAATCTGTTGATTGATAATCTGTTGATTGATAATCTGGTTATTGATAATCTGTTGATTGATAATCTGTTTAACTGTAATAATCTGTTGATTGATAATCTGTTTAACTGTAATAATCTGTTTATTGATAATCTGTTGATTGATAATCTGTTTAACTGTAATAATCTGTTTAATTGTAATAATCTGGTTAATGATAATCTGTTGATTGATAATCTGGTTAATGATAATCTGTTTATTGATAATCTGTTTATTGATAATCTGTTGATTGATAATCTGTTGATTGATAATCTGTTTACCTGGTTGGTTTCTTATTATTCTCAGCGTTTTATTTTGAAAAGCGTCTCCACTGTCTCCAGAGGGCTGAGACTTTAATTTAAAGACATGAAGAAGAACTCACCCCTCTGTCTCTAGACTTGGCGTTGAACTTGACCGTCTTTAATCTCGCTCGCTCCTTCTTCTCAACCCTGAGGTCAGAGGTCAGAGGTCAGAGGTCAGATGACCTACAGATGAATCACAGCCCTGTTACTGTTTGTCCACTGACCGTCTCTTGCTGGGGATCACCCCCACCTCCTCCACCTCCCCCTGAGCCGTCAGCTGTCTGGCCTGCCACCACTCGTCATCAGAGGCGTTGACCACGTGGAGGATGTCCCCGAACTTAAAGTTGAGTCCCTGACTGGGTAGACCTGAGTCCCTGGTCTTATCGTAGTCAAACAGAGCTCTGCAGAAAGACGCCAAATCATTAGGTCAATAACTCTGCTTCTGTACTAAATCCACTAATAAGCGTGTGGACGTCTCACCTGACGTATAGCGACCTCTTCTGACTGGTCCTCAGAGATCCAGAGCCTGAGCTGATGCTGCTGTTCATCATCTGTTCTCTCAGGTCGTGGATCTTTGCCTCAAAGCGACTGTACTCTGAACGTAGAGGAGGAGGAGACAGATTATTAACGGCTCACATCACAAACACACGCTCTGTCATCGTCCTGCGTCTCACCCTCCGGCTTGTAGTGGGCGATGATGGTCACCGTCTGTCCGGCGTTCTTCAGGGCGGCGGCGGCCTGTTCATGGGTGGCGTTCCTCAGGTCGACCCCGTTCACCTGGAAGCAGGTACGAGGTGTTTATGGAGGAGGATGATCACCTGTGTGTGTGTGTGTCAGGTGTGTGTACGTACAGACACCAGCCGGTCTCCTTTCCTCAGCTCTCCACACAGATCAGCTGGTCCTCCAGCGAGGATGAAGGAGATGAAGATGCCCTCCCCGTCTTCTCCACCCACGATGTTGAAGCCCAGTCCTGTTGCTCCTCGGTGCAGGACCACCTTCCTGGGCTCCCTGCAGGGACACACACCTGTCAATCACCTGGACGCCATGGGACCTCCTGAACCAGACCCAGACTGTAACCATGGCAACCTCCACTAAGCAACAGCAGGTCGTCTTCTGGGAAACATGGAGGACATGGAGGACATGGAGGACATGGAGGACACACTACCACTATCTCTCCTCTTCCTCCTCCTCCTCCTCCTCCTCCTCCTCCTCCCCCTCCTCCTCCTCCTCCCCCCCCCTCCTCCTCCTCCTCCTCCTCCTCCTCGTATAAGCGTTCCTCATGTAAACCACCAGAGGGCGACGCTGAGGTTCAACCACAGACAAACTACTCTGTCCTCACCTGGTGACATCATCGTCTCCCAGCATGCTCTTCGGCGTGGGTGAGTAACGTCCCGAGGACGCCGGCGGGGGAAGGGTCTGACTCAGGAAGCTGGGGGGGCTGATATGGTTCTCCATGTGCTGGGAGTACGCTGAGGACAGAGACAGGAATTAGAACGTTAGACAGTAACTCCATGAGGAAAACGTCCTGACACCGTGGTCAGAGCGTCCTCAGAGCGTCCTGAGAGCGTCCTGAGAGCGTCCTGAGAGCGTCCTGAGAGCGTCCTGAGAGCGTCCTCAGAGCGTCCTGACACCGTGGTCAGAGCGTCCTCAGAGCGTCCTGAGAGCGTCCTGAGAGCGTCCTCAGAGCGTCCTGACACCGTGGTCAGAGCGTCCTCAGAGCGTCCTGAGAGCGTCCTCAGAGCGTCCTTAGAGCGTCCTCAGAGCGTCCTCAGAGGAAGCTTCATGTCTGATAAAAGAACCTTTAACATATTTATAAAGTTAAATGTCTCGTCTATAACCAGATGAGACACCACGATCACCTCCTCCTGATTGGTCGGTTCCACTCGTAGGAGACTCGTGCTCTGAATGCGTTTCTGTTTCTTCTTGACTTTGAGACGTCCCCCCCCCACCACCACCCCTCCTCCGTCACAGACCGATCCCAGATGAATTCAACACTAACTCAGGGTCAAAGTCAATCAGCCCAGCTTCACGTTAGCCTCGTCTGTCTCCACAGGGGGACATTACAGGAGGACGAGTTTAGATTCAACAGGATCCACGCGACTTTATAAACGTCTCCACAGAGGACAGTCTCCTGGGACGACGTCCACGATCAGGACGCTGTCAACAACGACTGTGTAAATATGTTGAACTGATGTCGGCGCTAATCTTAATGCTAATGGTCAGGCTGCTAGCGAACAGCAGTGCTAATGCCAATGCTAAAGGCGTTACCAATGTCGACGCTACTGCCGATGCTAATCTTAATGCCAATGGTGATGCTAACAGCGATAGCAGCGGCAGTTTATTTCGTCTTCTGAAACTGACGCTGCTCTTTTAGCTGTAGTTAGCATCCTTTAGCTGTAGTTAGCATCCTTTAGCTGTAGTTAGCATCCTTTAGCTGTAGTTAGCATCCTTTAGCTGTGGTTAGCATCCTTTAGCAGTAGTTAGCATCCTTTAGCAGTAGTTAGCATCCTTTAGCAGTAGCAGAAGGTTGTGGATTCAGGATGAATGGTGACATGTAACGGTGACAGTGAAACCCCGTTGGATGCTAACGACCAGCAGCAGCGTGTGGCAGGTAAAGGTGAGACTCACAGTTGGTGAGGTCGGGGGGGTTGAAGCTGTCGTTCATGAAGACACTGTTGGGTTTAGCCACTTTCAGGTAGACCACGTCTGGAGTGTTTTTCAAGGCAGTGACGGCGTGTTCGTGGCTCACCTCCTCCAGACAAGCGCTGTTCACCTGGACCAGAGACGACATGTTAGCTTTGACACTGAGTGAGACAGTGAGTGAGACACGGAGTGAGACACGGAGCAGGACGTGTCCTTACAGCCAACAGTTTGTCTCCGATCTGCAGCCTCCCGTCTTTGTGTGCGGCTCCGCCTTCGATGATCTTGGTGACGTAGATGCTGTTGTCACCCGGGATGTGCTGGTTCCCAACGCCTCCCGCTATACTGAAGCCAAGACCTGAGGGGACACATCGGGACGGACACAGAGAGACAGCTTTAGGTTGTCCCCCCTGATGCATTATGGGACATGAATGAAATGAAGCCGTGAAGCTCTGGTTCCTGTGAGACGGCGTTTTAACGAGTCTGAGGCTACGACGACGCACTAAATAAAACAACAACATATTATCTGGTACGTTTCCATGGAAACCGAGCCGTCTGAATAATCATGAGGCCCCGAGGGACGGTCTAAAAACACGTGTTGATTATCAGGTAACATGAATCAGAGAGTTAACGAGTATCAGGACGATAAATAACGATCGTGTTTCTTCTCAGCGTAGAAAGATCACGATGACGTCTTTCTAAACGTCCTGACTTCAAACGCTGACGTGGTCATAATGTTTTGGCCCTAAAGGAGGCCTCATACCTTTGGGTCCTTTCACCAGTTTGATCTCCATCACTTTCTCAGAGACCGGTTTCCTCCGGCGGACGTAGAGCCGGACCAGAGACCCCGCCTCCTTCAGTGCCTCCACGGCCCGGCTGTGGGTCACGTCCCGGACGTCCACCTCGTTCACTCTGAGGATGACGTCGTTGACCCTGAGACAGAGACACAGCCCCCCCCACTGGTCAGCACCAGGTATGACACCTGAGCCCACACAGACACCTGAGCCTCCTCATCGGTTTACCTGACCAGGTGAGTCAGACGCTCTCTGCTCAATTATGAATGAACCCAGAGGACAGAGAGGAGGCTCCTCCTCCTCCTCCTCCCTGGCCAGTTCATTAGGTACACTATGAATGCGTCCTGGTGTCTCACCTGAGCCGTCCGTCCTGGGCGGCTGCTCCTCCAGGGATGACCTTAGTGATGAAGATGCTGGGGTCTTCTCCGATGTGGGGGTTGTCGGTGCCGCCAGCGATGCTGAAGCCCAGACCAGAGTTTCCCTGGAGACGAGGACAGGTGTCAAACATGATGCTGTGATGTGGTCTCCATGGTAACAGCCTGTGGTCAGATTCAAAGCTCCTCCTCTTTTTCTTTACAAACTTTACTTTTAAAGCAAACAAACAGGAAGTAGGACATGTTCTGTCCGAGACGCCTGAGGACGGACTCAGCTGTTCTAAAATCTACGCTGCACTAATAATCATTTACACTTGGAGACGCTCAGCTGGATCAGAGAACATGAAAAGACAAAGACGGGACAACAGCTGTGATAAAAAGAACAAACGTCCTGAGTCGACTCTGAGCTGAAAACTTCTACAAGTCAGAAACAAAAGACGCCTCACCCTCTCCAGCGTGATCTCCTCGTACTCATAGTCAGCCTCCGTCCCGTTCACCTGCACAGAGACAACAGGTCAATGAGGACAGGAAGGGGACAGGATGGGGACAGGATGGGGACAGGAAGGGGACAGGAAGAGGACAGGAAGGGGGCAGGAAGAGGACAGGATGGGGACAGGATGGGGACAGGATGGGGCCACGTGCACCTAACCTCAAGTGACTCACACATTTAACTGGAGGAGAAACTGTCCACCATTTTGGTTCCTACCATAAAACAGCGATGCTAATGTCAATGCTAATGGATAGCATGGTAGCGCTAAATTATTTTTTATTATACTGACAATCTAAACAGAACAAGAATCTGCTAGTGGAGATGCTAGCGGCGCTAATAATGGCTAGCAAGAATCTGAATCTGGATGCTATTGGCAATAATGGCAATGCTAATGGAGATGCTAATGGAGATGCTAGCAGGTCTAATAACGGCTGGCAAGGCAACGTTATTCTTAGTTCTTAATAGAATGTGACTCTGGATGCTAACGGCAATAACAGCGATGCTAATGGAGAAGCTAATGGAGAAGCTGGCATCGCTAATAATGGCTAGC
>SRSE01001434.1:0-145101 GCA_005024645.1 Planiliza haematocheilus
AAAAAAATGAAAGTGTCTTGGTTCAAGATAGTCCACAAGGAGGAGCTCAAGGTAGATATGTATTTTATTTTATTTTATTTTATATCGCTGTGAAAACAACAACAAATCTTGTTGGAACATTTAACGTTTCTGTATTTCAAATGTCCGCCAATAGCTAACACATTTAATACTCAAAATTACTGAGTAGAACTTGAATGCGTCATAATACAATTCAATCTAGCCTTGGTGCTTACTGGTGCACTGTCAGACAGTAATATGTGTGAAACACACAGTCCGCTGTAGATAGCCTCCAAATGACTAACGTTCAGTTATCTACACTAGGAATCGCTGCTCTACAATGAACTGGCGACTTGTCCAGAGTGTAGCCCGCCTCTCACCCGATGACTGACAGCTAATGGAAGCTACAGCCCCTGCGTCACGTCAGATACGGGTTACAGACAATGAATGAATAAATGAACTTGTATGCGCCTTCGGTAGTTTTACTCTCACCATTAGAAAAAAATGTGATGTTCTGCGCCCCTGCTCTGTTGCTCCCAGCCCTGGCCTCCCTCTCTAGCCTTATCTGGTGTCCAGATTTGTGTTTTTGTGTGTTCATGAATATATATTAGTTAAGCCTATGCATAATAATTTAGTTGTAGAGGCTACTGGGGGCTGTGTGTAGGCCATGATGGGCGGTGGGCCCTTAGAATTGTGTACATGTACAAAACTAGCAGTATTACTGCATAGTAGTTTTGTATTTTCTTAACCATCAAGAGTTAATGTAGTTTGTATTAACAGTAGCTGGACAGGAAGCGTCAACATGTTAAACCCAGAGCAGAGGTCTGAGGTCTGTTGAAAAAAGAAGGAAGCTGACAGAGACGATCTTGATACAGAGCAGGTTGACACATAGTGAGGGCTGGATGTGAGGATGATCTCAGAGTGATGTGAACTGTAACTTATTTTTGTCTCTCAGTTCTTTCTTCCTCTTCAGATGCTGCAGTCGTTGCTTCCTGGTATGAAGTTGAAATCTTTCTCTGAAGCAGAGTGACACGTTGTCAGAGCTGGATGTGAGGATGGGACACACTTTGCAGAAGACCATGTAAAATCACAGAGCTGGTCAATGACTGATAAGGTGCATGGAGCATAAAAGTTACCAACACTCTGCTGATTCCATAGCTGAAGGCAGAGCCATAAACTGTACAGTGCTTCCTTCATGAATGGGTTTCCATGGCCTAGCAGCTTCATGCTAGCCTCACATCACCAAGTCCAATGCCAGTCATCAGATGGAGTGGTGTAAAGCACACTGACACTAGACTGTGGAGCAGTGGAAACATGTTCTGTGGAGGGATGAATCTTCTCCACAGTTTCTCTGTGTGTCAGTCAGATGGAGGAGTCTAGGTTTGGAAAATGTTACCTGTCTGACTGCATTGTGCCAACTGTGAAGTTTGGTGGAGGAGGGATAATGGTATGGGGCTGTTTGTTAGGGTTTGGGCTAGACACCTATCTGCAGTGAAGGACAATCTTAATATTTCAGCATACCAAGACATTTTGGACAATGTTATACTTCCAACTATGTGGCAGCAGTTTGAGGAAGGTCCTTTTCTATTCCAACATGAGTGTGTCCCAGTTCACAAAGCAAGGACTATAAAGACATGGTTCTATGTGGAAGAACTCGACTGGTCCACACAGAGCCCTGAACCCAACCCCACAGAGCACCTTTGGGATGAACTGGAACAGAGATTGTGAGCTAGGCCTTCTCACTGCATTCTTCCTGTCCTTTCTACTTGTAGTGCTTTTGTTGTGTGCAGCACTGCCACCATGTGTCACAATGAACAGTCTATGGTCACAGTCAGCAGCAACAAGCTCAGCTGAAGACTGGAAGACTTTAGTTAGAGCACATTGTTTTCTGACCTGTAGGTGTCTCCATGAGTAGAAAGAATGGAGTTACTAACTGTCCATTCTGCTACAGGCTTATTTCTATCTACTGACAATCAATGACCTCATCAATTCTAACTGAGCCACCTTGAAAAGAGGAAATGCAGCCTGTGCTTCAAACTAAATGTCTGCTCCTTCTTTTTTCAAAAAACCTCAGACCTCTGCAGTGGGTTTAACACATTGACGGCAGACTGACTGTCTTGATATAGAACATACAGACACACCGTGAGAGCTGGATGTGAGGATGATCTCATATTGGTGTAAAGTTCAGCCTTATTTTTGTCTCTCAGTTCTTTCTTCCTCTTCAGATGCTGCAGTTGTTGCTTCCTGGTATGAAGTTGAAATCTTTCTCTGAAGCAGAGTGACACGTTGTCAGAGCTGGATGTGAGGATGGGACACACTTTGCTCTGTGTGCTGGGGTTATTGTGTAAGTACATCACTTTCTCACTTTGAATTGTATCCATGAAGGAAAATGTTTCAAATGAGAAGAACAGAGTGTCAGAGGTTTGTCTCTCAGAAAGCTTGAACACCACAGACTTGTGGTTTCTATGTTGGTTGTTGAGTTGGTTTGCTTCAGAGTTAAATACACTACTGGACTTTAATAGTGATTATTTACACTAATATATTTGTTCAATGCATGTACAGAATATGTTACTGCGTATTGTTTTTCAAAAACTTATTTTGCTGATTGCTTTCTTTTCTACTTCCTCTTTATTAAGTCAATGATCAGTTTGTGTTAGAGCGATGATTTGTTGGTTCCAGCAGCAGTCTTTTCACAGCCATAGGGTAAAAAAACTGTGCTTAAGTCTCTTTGTGCAGTCTCGCATGACTCTGTGTCTGTCAGAGGGAAGGCTGGTGAAAAGAGAGTGTCATGGGTGGGTGGGGTCATCCTGGATCTTTGTGGCCTGGATGCCGTGCAGCTGACATACCACACTGTACATACGTAGGTCAGGACACTCTCTGTTGTGCAGTGGTAAAAGTTTTTCAGCAGAGGTGGAGGGAGTCTGTTCCTCCTCAGCATTCTCAAGAAAAAGAGACGCTGCTGGGCTGTTGTGTTCATAATATGCAGTATGGGGTTACGACTTATAACATTCAGCCATTAGAGGCGCTAGAGGGGAAGTGAAAGAAAAGAGGGAGGAGAGGAAGATGTAAACAAATGCTGATGAGCGAGAAGTAAAGACTGCGATCCCCTAACGTAGCCGTGTGATTATTTTACTTAGTAGCCAGCCACGTCGTTGCCGTTGGCACGTACAAAATTCATGGACATTTCTCTCTTGATACATCTGAACTTTTACGTGAGCGAGTACGTACGGAACGTTTTTGTACGTACGCAACGTTAGTACATGAGGCCCCAGGTCCTCTAAGATGTACAGTTTGAGAATCTTGAAGTTTGTGATCCACTCAGCTTCTTCCCCATTGGTGCTCAGGCCTGAGTGCAGTGTGGTCCTCAACTTCCGGAACTCGATGATTTTCTTTTGTCTTCTGTGCACGGTGCTTCATCATTGTTGTTGATCAGCCCCACAGCGGGTGTATCGTTCACAAATTTGATGAAGGTGTTGGAGCCATGGGTGGAGATGCAGACATAGGTGTACAGTGTGTACAAGACTGGACTCAGAACACAGCCCTGAGGAACACCAGTATTAAGGATGATAGTGGAGGATGTGGAGGTGCCCATCCTGACATGATGGGGTCTGTTAGTCAGGAAGTCCTTGATCCACAGACAGATGGAGGTTCCAAGTTTCTGTTGGGGCTGGTGGTGCTGCAGTGTTAAAGATGTTACTGAAAACTGCAGCAAACTGATGGGCACATGATTTCAGCACCTTCCCTGGTACTCCATCCGGTCCATGATGTTGATGGATGGTGGGGGGCTGGTCATGCTCTGATGGTGTCAGCTGTGTGTCCTCTGTCTGTCTGCCGTCCTCTTCAAAGTGTGAGATAAAGACGTTGAGCTGGTCTGGGAGAGAAGTGTTGGTAGAGAGGGGGTGTTGTAGCACTGTTTGTAGTCTGTAATGTGCTGGATGCCTTTCCACATGGAGCTGGGGTTGTTTTCCCTGAAACTGGCCTCTATCTGCTTTCTGTACCTTGTTTTAGCAGCCTTGGTGCCTCTGTTCAGGTCTGCTCTAGCCTTCCTGATGGTTGGTGTAGACCTGGCCTCGTGTTCTGCCCTTCCTTGATTTAATGTCCACAGTCTTGTAAAATCTGAGGAGCACAGTCTTTAAGGTGGTATGATTAAAGTCTCCAGCCCTCTAGGTGTTTGTTCTGCTGATGCTGTCATACAGCCTGCTCATAGCTACGTTAGCATTAGTGGATTCACACAGCAGCTACAGACACTTAAGGGATGTCCCTGGGCCGATAAAAAGTCTTCATTTTAACAGTAAAAATTCCAGGTCTGGACGGCAGTGTTTGCCAACTGTTGTTAATATAGACGCACACGCACCCTCCTCTTGTCTTACCCTAGTCTGATGTGCAGTCTGCCTTGAAAGGGTCCAGGGTGTTCTCATGCAGCCAGGTCTCTGTTATTACCATTATTATGATGCAGCTGTCTATCCGGTTGTTAACATCCTGTAGTTTAATTTTGTCAATCTTGCTAACCAGGAAGCGGACTTTGGCAAGAAAAACGCTAGGAAACGCTGGTTTATGCAGAGTCACGGTTAGCCTAGCTCTGACGCCGGCTCGTCTGCGCCGTTTCTGGTGCTTTTCACAGCGCCACTGTTGCCTCCTCTCTGTCCAGCGTTTCCTCTCTGGGAACGGGCCAGTGTGTTTTCAGGCTGATAAGTTCGGTCTGTGTGTAAGACCTTCTCAATGTGTAGCTGCTATAGATGAGCACCGGGTCACTGCGTCTACACGCGCAACCATCATAAATTTATAAAGCTACATGTTATATTCACTAGCAAAGAGCCCAAACAAACAGACAATCATTTAATCTGCCTTTAAACTAGAATAACAGGGTTCAGTAACATTATATTAATTCAGTTTGTCAAGCAGACATGACAGCATCACTAAATCTCTTGGAGAGATATTTCTTCATTCAAAGTCTCTAAAGGCCTCAGATTTAAAGATCCTCCTCAATTATCTCTAAACACATTCAAAGTGCTCCCCCATGGTTCACATGTTCTTTGTTCTCACTGATATTATTTATACAGAGCAGCACTTCCTAACTGATGTGTGAAAGTGACGTGTGCTCAGATCAACCACTGTGATAGAGTTGTGTTGAAACTATTGTTCTCAGGAGCCAACACATGGCCAGGAAGGCCAACAATTCATCCAAGACATTTCAGAAAACTACTCTGTCTACTGTTTCTGTTTGCATGCATACACATATTGTATCTGCACACACCTTCCTTTAGATAACCAGCAGTATGGGTGCAGGTGGAGTGGCTGTAACGTTAAATACACAACAGGAAAAAGGATTTGATGAAAAAAAAAATAGTTTGAAAACATTCCGTGTTTTGTGACAAATTCAAACTACATATTCTCTGTTCCATCTTGATTTATCAGTTTCTACTTTATTTCATTGTCATTTTCTGCATCAAGAGGTAAGTTTGCAGTAGCTGGACAGGAAGTGAGACATTTCTCAGTTCTATCTTTGTCTTCTTATGCTGCAGATGAGTTGTTGCCTCAAATGCAAACAGTAAATGTTTCTCTGAAGCAGGAGAAATTAGATTTAATCAGTGAAAACAGTGATTCTGGAAACATTTGGTAAGATTTGCATGAAAACAAGAAGAGAAGAAGTCTCCCAGGTTGTTTGTGGTGTAAATGGTGTCATTGTTTCTGGTGTACTTTCTCATAGAGGGGTTCATCAGTTTAATCAGTCTAGCTTCTGCAGGTTCTTCTGCACTTCTCATCTTAATGATAACCACATTTGATTAGAGCTACAGCTCCTTCTAATGCATCAGAGCTGGGAGAGGGGGAAGGACTTCATCATCATGTTCACTCCTTTTTCTCAACACTATTTCTGTTTTGATCACTTCCTGTGAATGAAGTCATGGCCACATTTGACTCCAGAGTTTCAGTAGAAGGAGAAGACATGTAGAGAGTGTTCAGTTTGACAGACTTTACACTGGTGAAGCTCAGCTTTGGGATTAAAGATGAAGAATAATCCTATTTTCAGATTGTAGTTTAAAACCTGCATGGATTCCCTCCAGCTGCTGTGCTGAACTTAGTGAGTATGACACCTCTTGTTATCAGTAGGTCCTCTATTCATTCTACATGGAAAAGGATTTATTGTATCTTTCAAACATGTGATTGTAATGACTTTATGCAGCTGCCTTTCCAGCAGCATCAAGAATCACTGTCTCTTTGTAAGACAGCAGTAGTCTACAGGATGATCATATCTGTGGCTGAGTTGTTTTGTTCATGTCTTGTTGTCTGTTGCTGTCATGTTTGAGTTTATTTAAAGCGATGCACAGACCTTTGTGTGAGATGCAGTCTGATATATTTATATATTTCTGCAGTGCCATGAGAGGGTTGGCTGTGGTCAGACTATGGTTAGTTTTGAACTTTGTGCAAAAGGAAGGAAGCTGAGACAGAACAAGATGAATGTTATTTATTTATTTGTGGTTTCTGCAGTTTCATCAGATGAAATCTTGATGTGAGGATGGGACACACTTTGCTCTGTGAGCTGGGCTTATTCTGTGAGTATGTTACTGACATACCCCCCATGACGTCACAGGTGATGGTCTGGTCCATTTCCTGGTCCACTGCAGTGTGTGGGAGGGTCTGCAGCCATAAACATATCTTCCTCTATTGAATGTTGTGAGGGTGGATGCATGTCTCTATATTTTATTTCAAATGTGGAGCTGTAGATACTGCCATCACATTGGCTCAGATTCCTCAGAGAGTTTTCCTCTCATATCTCAGGAACACTTGGTTATGTTTGTAGTAGTGATCCTTTAATGCATCCTTCATGCTCATGTTACACATTAAATATTTCTTATTAAATATTAGAGTTTGTTTTAGTCTCTTAATGTCTGACATTCCCTCCTTTATTGCAGTGCTCTATACACTCCTCTACAAAGGACATGCTCAAGGTGATTAAACAGTTTGAACTTTCTTGTCTTTGTTTTTAATTATTCTCTAAAAACTAATCTCAACCTACTGCATCATGTTTCTTTTTACTGTATGTACTGACACAGATTGTGTCTACCATATTTCCTAAAAGTGTTTTTCATTCCTAACTGTATGTTCATGTTGCTTCTAGATGCTGTGCTGACTACTGACCCCTACTGGTCACCTTTGTTCACTGGAGAGTCTGTTACCTTCATATGTGATGTGAAGGAAAGAGGAGACACTGACTGGCATTATACAATCAACAAGGATGGACGAGAATTTAATACCTACAGCACACATCAACGATACACATTAAAACCTCTGTCTACAGGTCACAGTGGTGGATATCAGTGCTGTGGTCACAAGAGCCCATATCAGACAAAGTGTAGTAATACTGTCTCTTTAACTGTATCTGGTAAGACCTGGATATTTTATCAACAACACTAATTAATGATTCCTGTAGAAATATGCATATTAATGATGTAATACTTTGAACATTTAATTACTTCTACACTCTAAACATTTATTAGAATACTGTAAAACTTGAACCTTTGACCAGGACCTGAGCTACTCTTCTCAGTTCCTGATACTGTTATCTAGAATGACCACACGTATGATCTTTGATATAAAATAAAAGGTATTGTAGATAAACATGTGAAAAATAAACTGAGAAAAGATGTGACTGAACTGGACATATCAAGAATTACACATCAAGGTAATTTTTTAGTTCTAATTATTACAGAAGCAGTCATACTGTGTTTATTTTGATTCCAAACCAAAGTTGATGGAGCTCTGACACCTTGATGAAAAGGACACAAATCACAGATGATTCAAAATATCTGAAAGTATAGAGAAAATAACCATTAATTAACATAGAGGGATTCTCAGGGTGGAGAATAGTAACATATTTTAGAATTTAAAGAAGAGGAAGAATTAAAAAATTTATAAAACAACTCCCATAAATATTACATTTAATGTATTTTTTTTTCACAACAGCAAATCAACCTCAGGCCTCACTGACAGTAGACAACAGAGTCATAGCAGCAGGAGGCAGAGTGACACTGACCTGCTCTGTGGAGACCTCTGCTGGATGGAAGTTCTACTGGTTCAGACGTAGATCAGAGTCTGATGGAGCTGAGACAGTAAGAGCTGGAACATCATCCACCACTGAGAGTGTTTCAGAAGGAGGCATCTATCACTGCAGAGGAGGAAGAGGAGCTCCAGAGTTCTTCACAGCAGACAGTAATGCTGTCACAATAGAGGAAACAGGTGAGTGTTGTGTTTTTGTTTTCAAACTCCACATGTGACCTGCATTCATGATTAATAACATCATGATTAATGTTACATTAACACCTGGTAACTCTAGAGGTTTTCTGTTTGTTGTGTCTTTCTACATTGTCTATATCTAGAAGTGTGTTCAACAAGGCTGTTGTCACACAGCAACTGGTCTCAAGCAGTAAATTAAGATGTGAAGTTCAGGGCAGCTGAATGATTGAAATAAAGCATCTTGGATCCACGTTTAACAGTACCACCTGATAACTGTGAAGGTTTATCTGTTGATTCTGTTCTTTATTTGAACCACATTGTGTATTTGTGGGGAAATGTTTTAATGTGTCTCATTCAGGGTTATTGATTTGGGGTTGGTTGTAGTAGCTAAATGACTTAGTGGATTTTTAAACTGTGATTATTTTAACAAGGTTTGTTATGAATTAAGTGTCATTGTCATGGCATCTTTATTTTAAACTCAACAGAAAGTAAACCCACAATCAAACTGACACCAGGAACTAGTTTAGTCATTTGTTCAGGAATAAAATATCAAACACTCTTTATCTTTTTATTAGTAGTTTAGAAAAGAGATTTTGGTTCAAAAAGGAAAAAAAAAACTACAATGAACAAATAATGATCATATTTCTTTGAATGGTTCAAGCTCCACTTGCACACATATCATTTTGACTTGAAGAAGCATAAATATGATTACTAGCAGAAATATATATATATTTTATTTTTTTTCCAGTTGATTTGATGTGTCGCTAAGAGTAACAAATAATAATAATAATAATAATAATACATTTTATTCATAAGCGCCTTTCAAGACTCACAAGGACACTGTACAAAAACATAAAGACACAAAACAAGACGGAATAAACAAGTGTAGCAGTGCAATCATGGTGGATAGGCTTTCTGGACCAGGTAGGTTTTGAGTCTGGATTTAAAGAGAGGGAGAGAGTCAATGTTTCGAATGTCCAGTCGGAGTGAGCTCCAGAGTTGGCGAGCAGAGCAGCTGAAGGCTCTGCTCGCCATGGTACTGAGGCGGGCTGAGGGCACAGAAGGGTGGATAGAGGAGGAAGATTTGAGGGAGCGGGAGGGGGTGACAATATGGAGGAGATCCGAGAGATAAGGGGGGGAGCGAGGTTATGGATGGCCTTGAAGGTGTGAAGAAGAATCTTGAAGTCGATGCAGAATTTGACTGGGAGCCAGTGGAGATTCTGAAGCACGGGGGGTGAAATGAGGAGGTTTTGGTGATGATGCCAGCGGCTGAGTTCTGGACCATATGAAGCTTATGGAGGGATTTGTGAAGGAGGCCGAAAAGGAGAGAGTTGCAGTAGTCAAGGTGGGAGGTGACAAAGTTGTGAACAAGGATGGAAGTAGAATGGGGGCTGAGAGAGGGACGGAGACGATTTATATTGCGTAGGTGGAAATATGGAGACCGGGTAACGTTATTGATGTGAGACTGAAATGATAGTGAGCTGTTGAATAGGATTACCATTAGAGATGGTAAGAAAAGTCACTGTTGATGTGATGTTTCTATTAGTCTCCTTTGGGTGTTTATGTGCTGATGTTACATTATTATTATTTATTATTACTTTTATTTGATTATTATATTGCCAGTATGGAGCAGAAAAAGAGTTTGATTATTTGTCTTTTAATCTTCTAACTGGATATTTTTATGTGAACAGTTTCCATCAAGGTCTTTGTGATCCTTCAGCCCAACTGGCCTCAGATATTCAAAGGAGAGACAATCACCCTCAGATGTGAGATCCAGGGAGGTGGAGGAACTCAGTGGACGTATGAATGGAAACAAGACAAGTTAAACAAACCTCCACCATCCAGAGAATACAGGATCAACAGAGCTACTGAGACTGACAGTGGAGAATACAGATGTAGAGGCAGAAGGGGCTACTCTTTAACAGAGTGGAGTGATGCCATCACACTGACTGTATCAGGTAAGATGAACATCTTTCATTTAGATCAGTGTTATACTTTTACAGTGGTTTAATGTAAATAAATCAACAAAGCACTTTCTCTTTTTCAACTATACTGTAGCTGTCTTTTTTAATTTAGTAGCAACAGAACTGAGAGGCAGCTTTGGGTTTATCCATTAACATGTACAGAAATCATTCACATTGAATCTGGGAAAGAACCAAGAACATCAGAGTAACTTATTATGTGCTATGTTTAGAGGAGACTCCATGCAGTGTAGTGGAACTGAAAGACAAGAAAATGCATTTTTGTGCTCTTCACTGAGTGAATTATAAATCAGAGGGAATGTGTAGTCTAGTTTTGTAGTAACAGTCTAATGTGGTACAGGCAGGGTTATTCATTTAAGTCTCGTTTTAATATTTAAAGTTTAAATGACCTGGTGGATGTTTAAGTGTGGTTATTTTAACAAGTTCATTCCTGGAGTGAGTTATTTTTTTTTTGTGAAGAACTTTTTTATTGAAGCATAGCGAATACAGCAACATCCGTACATTTTTTCTTGAGACATAATACCCCCCTCCCACCTCCCACCCTCCTGGCAGCATCCCTCCCTCCCCGGTCTCCCCTGGACGATTCAAACATCATCAAGTGTCAACAATACAATGTAGTAAGTGGTGTCCCTCTTGTTCACAACCCAAGAAGTTTATCCTTTATCTGTGCAGCTGCACCTAACCACATCTCCAAAGTGGAGGCTTTAGCATTATTAATCCGTGCCGTAGACAACTCAAGTAACACTATATCGTGGAAATAAATCAACCATTTCCTAGTACTAAGATCATGAGGTGGTAGCCATCTTTGCACTAGGAGTTTTTTAGCAGCTGTGAGGCCGCTCAGCAATAGTTTACGTTGTTTCTCACTTATATGTATTCGAGAATCATCATTAAGGAGAAGTAAAATTGGATTGCATGTTATAGTAGTACCTAGTAATTCAGACAAGACTTTGAACACCCGGCCCCAAAAGGCCTGAACAGAGGGACATTCCCACATCATGTGTTTATAACATCCTATTGCGTTAAGTTGGCACATGGTACAGCTTGGACTTGGTATCAGTTTCATGCGAAACCTAGTGACCGGTGTATAATAGAGTCTGTGACACACTTTGAAGTGAATGAGTTGGTGATTTGGATTTTTGGAAGCTTGAAAAATGTTCTCCCATACATTGTTCCAGGAAATGTCGTCATCCTTCTGACCAAAGTCTCTCAGCCATGCTCTGATCATCGGTAGAGTCTCTTGTTGTCTGGATAGTTTGGAGTAGACTTTCGAAACAAAGCCTCTGCAGGGAAGGGAATTTATCCAATTTATCAGAGGATGTATGGGAAGTTTAGCCCTCAGTGGCACACCATGTGCCTTAAGTGCCGATCTTATTTGCAAATAATAAAAAAAAGAAGAGTCCTGCAGATCAAAGCGGTCCTTCAAATCCTGATAGCTAAGCATACCATTTCTATCATACAGGTCCCCGACAACATTAATACCTTTCAAAGACCATGGTTTAAAGTCCAGTGGCTTATTTCCAATCTGTACATTCACGTTGTGCCACAGAGGGGCATCACTGTGCCACTTTAAGTTCCCCTTCAGTTCTCTCTCAACTATCCTAAAAATTTTTATTGTGTTGGCAATAATGGGGCCATAGTGCAGCCTACAGTATTTATCTTTTATGCCAGAAAATAAAATGTCCTCCAATCTCCTCGGGTGAACTAGGTTTTTCTCTAAAGATTTCCATGAGACACATGAGCGACCGTCAAGCCAAGCCATGACAGGACGTAGCTGGAAGGATTGGTGGTATACTTTGAAATTTGGGAGGGCGAGCCCGCCCTGATCTTTGGGTCTCTGTAGAACAGAAAGCTTAAGTTTTGGATGGCCATTATTCCAAATATATCCACGTAACAATTTATCAATTTTAACCCAGTAGTCTGGAGAGGGAGAGAGTGGAATCATCATACTCAAGAAATTAACACGAGACAAGATATTCATTTTAACTACAGATATACGCGTCTGCAATGAGGCAGGTAGCCTGGTCCAGTTAGCAAGATCACGTTCAACTTCCTTAAGAATTCTTTCATAGTTGCTCTTCACTATTTTCTGGATGGAGGGGTGTATCTGTATACCCAAGTATGTAATTTGAGTTACTATAGGAATCCGGCTTGATATTTTGACTTTCTTAGCAGCTTCATTTAGCAACATCAGAGCTGATTTTGTCCAATTGATTATAAATCCTGACTGCTGTTTGAAATCCTCAAAAGCCACTAATAAAGAGTTAATAGAGTTTTCTATGTCTGTCATATAAATAAGGACGTCGTCCGCAAAGGCCGACAGGGTATGAGAAGTCTGTCTGATTTGGATAGGGGACATGACCGAATTTTGCCGAAGGTGCTGCGTAAACGGTTCGAGGGATAGAATGAACAGGCTCGGGGAGAGGCCACAGCCCTGTCTCGTACCGCGGAAAATATGGAAGGGTCTGGAGTTCAATCCGTTTGTGTTGACCATAGCCGAGGGGTTTGCATACAGAGTTTGTATCATCTTAATAAAAGCTTCACCTAGTTGAAATTTTCGCAGTACTGCCCACAAATACTGCCACTCGACCCTGTCAAAAGCTTTGGCAGCATCGAGTGACAGAATAGCACACGGTGCCTGAAGCTGTTTAGATTCTTCTATTATATGCATTAAACGCCTAATGTTATCCGCAGCAAGACGGCCCTTCATGAACCCAGTTTGGTCGATGTGAATTAGTTTATCCATATAGCGCTCCAGGCGTAGTGCCAGCAATTTGGAGTAAATTTTTAGATCCGAATTTATCAGAGATACAGGTCTGTAGTTAGAGCATTGTAATGGGTCCTTGCCCTTCTTTGGTAACAATGAGACTAAAGCTACATTGGTGTGTTCATGAAAGGCACCTTTTTCTAAAGCAGTCTGGATGGAGTCCAGAAGAACCGGTCCGAGGAGGTCCCAGAAATGCAAGAGCACTTCAGGCGGAATCCCATCAGGGCCTGGAGATTTCCCTCTTAACATTTTACTTAGTGCAACTTTTAATTCCTGCAAAGTTATCGGGCGGCCCAGGTCTGCTGCCTCTTCTCCCTGTAGGGTGGGCAGATCCAACCCTTCCAGAAAATTATTACACACTTCCGGGTCAAAGCTATCAGACGACGTATATAAATCCTTGTAATATGCCTGAAAGGTGTTATTTATCTCTGCTGGATTAGAAACCAGGCCTTTAGTAGGGTGGTGTATTGAATCGATGGACGCTTTTGATTCACACTGTTTTAATTTTAGGGCCAAGAGCCTGCTGGGCTTACTTCCGTTGCAATAATAATTTTGCCTAGTTCTATGTATAATGAATTCAGCTCGTTTGCGTAATAAATCATTCAGCTCTTGTCTAACGACCTGTAACTCGTCATTAATTGTGTCAGAATAGTTTTGCTTTAGAGCCCTCTCCAGGCATAAACATTTCTCCTCCAACTCCTTAATCTTAAGATTCCTAAGCTTTTTCACATGTGATGCGTATGACGTTGTAAAATCCCGGATAAAACCCTTTGTCGCCATCCACACTAACCTAGCATCATCAACGGAGCCCATATTGTCTTGGAGAAATGTGGACAGTTTAGTTCTAAATTCAGAGACAAATGCAGTGTCATTTAAAAGAGAGGTGTTGAAACGCCATCTCTGAGATTTTTTGGATTTGAAACTGAGATCAATACTGAGAACTAATGGGTTGTGATCAGCCAGTGTGGCTGGGAGAGATTTAACAGGTGTTACACAATCCTTCAAACTACGCGACAGTAGAAAATAATCAATCCTTGAAAATGATTTATGATATGCAGAGAAACAAGTGTAATCTCGACTACCGGGGTTTTGAAATCGCCAAACATCAAAAAAGTTCAAGTTGTTTATCATTGTATTCAGAGCCGCAGAGGCTGATTGCTGACTGTGTGTAAATGAGCTTGTAGATCTGTCTAAATCAAGGTTACAGACCGCATTCATGTCACCTCCTAGAACTATTTCATATTCTGTGAGTTTCAGTAATTCCTCTGTGAGGTCAGGATAGAAATTATCTTCAAAGACTGCTGGTGCATATACCGATACAAATGCAACCTTCGTATTGTAAATTGACGTGCACACATATGCTACTCGCCCACATTTATTGTTACTAGTCCCTTCAATTTTCACGGGTAAATTCCTCTTAAACATAATCATTACTCCTTTTGAGCTAGACCCACTGCTGGAGGAGGATATCACCATATATTGTTTATTTTGCATCCTTTGGACATCTCCTTGTTTTAAGTGGGATTCCTGAATTAGTACTATGTCTGCATTTGCTCGACGCATCAATTCCTGACATTTAACCCTCTTGATATTGACATTTAAGCCCCGGACATTTAGACTCAGAATAGTCAGTTTAACCATTATCAAAAATCACTGTAGTTATATTCCAGTTATACAACTTACTGTAAACCAAGTATCCAAGCATATGGTCCAGTAGGAGACCCACACCCACCCCATTGCTGCCATGCCCATACCCCAAAACCCGTGTTTCTGTGTAACTTGACCACTGCATAACGCAGCTCATTGAGACTCCAAAACTCGGCTGTATCCCCCTTACAAACATAACTGACCTGGCAGGAATATAAGCAGTTGAAACAAAAATGTGAGGCCCACTATTGACAGACCCAGGCTACATGAAAAATAACTGAAATTGTCCCTCTAAAACATGAACATAACTGTGTGACAGGGTCCATATTCTCTCTTAGAAACAGTAACTAGTAGTATAACCTGGGAGGGGACCAATAGCCCTCAATGTCACAATTAGTATGGGACAGGTAGATGTCCATTGTAACCAGGACAGATCTTACGGTGAAATCCAGTCATGAAAAACTCCTCGCCTTATCTTCAAGTGCCGGAACACTCCTGCTCCATCACTTCCCCGTGTTGCTGGGCTGCCGCGCGCGTTGTCGAGACCCCTTGCCGAGACCCTCGTAGAAACTCCTCTGCTTCCTCCGGAGTAGTAAAGCTGCGTTGTTCGCCGCCCAGGGTGATCTTCAGAGTGGCAGGATAGATCATGAAGGATGGGATGCCCTCCTCGCGTAGATACTTCTGTACACCCACAAATGATTTCCGCCGCTGACTAGTATGGGCACTGTAGTCAGCATAGAAACGCAGCGACTTGCCAGCATCTTGTATGGGGGCGGTCTTGGACGTCTCCCGGGCACCTTTCAGTATAGCGTTGCAGTCTCCGTGCCGAAGCAGCTTCAGTATCATGGTTTGCGGGATGCTCCCCTTCACATGCGGGCTGTAAATACGATGAGCTCTCTCTATCTCAACAACTCTGTTACCGAGCGAGGGTATCCACTTGGGAAGCATTTCTTGGAGAAAACTGGTTGTGGTCCTCTAACAGCGCGAGCTTCTGTTGAAACTTCTCGAGGCCGGTGGTGTTGTCTAATATCTGGCGTTTCATGGTCCGCGTATCTGTTTGGACCCTCTCAACTTTAGTCACCAAGCCCCGAACAACATCCATATGAGCGTCTAAGTCTTTCTGAATTTTCTTGACAGAGTCGTCCACACTCCCCACTGCCTTGTTAATAGCACGAGTGACAACCATTTCCAACTGGTCGCGCTGTTTGGCTAGGGCTAATGAGATAGCCGCTTCCATGCTAACCTCGGTAGCTGCCGAGCTGTTAGCATCCTGTTGCTTACGCTTAGCCGGGGGGATTTTGGTCGGCGAGTTAAACAATTTCTGTTGGCTTGACATCTTATATGGCTCTCACTACCAAATATAACACCGCCGAGGTCTTAGAGATCAAGTTATCAGTAAAAATGGGGATACCGAACGAGAGCTCTAGAGTCTTCCGACCATTGCGCTTGCCGGTCACGTGACCTCCCGGAGTGAGTTATTTTAAAATGATTTCCTTGTTTTGTTTTCCTCTAAACTCAACAGCATTTAAACCCACAGCCACTCTGACACCAGAAAGTCCAATCATACCAGTAGGTCGCACAGTGACTCTGACCTGCTCTGTGGAGCCCTCTGCTGGATGGAAGTTTGACTGGTTCAGACGTGTGTCTGACTCTTCTCAAGCTCAGCTCTTTAGAAATGAACCAAACAGAGTTATTAGTGTCTCAGAGGGAGGTCTGTACCACTGCAGAGGAGGAAGAGGAGGAAGAGGAGGACCAGTTTACTACACAGGAAACAGCAGAGAAGTCACTGTTATGAAAACTGGTGAGTTTAGTAATTTATTCTGGAGTAAAACAACATTCACTCTTTAAATGTTTCATCGGTTTATCAGTAGAGAACAACATTAACATCTCTTCATGTTGTGTTCAGAAATTCCAAACAAAAATGTCATTTATTTTACATTTTATTCTTTATGTTGCTTGTTACCTTTTTTCCTTCAGTACTACTTAGTCCCATGTTCAGTGTAAATACTGGGACGTCCCAACCTCCTTAAATAGCAGTTAAACACTACAATCTCAAATCAACGTGACATTGTGAGTTTATATGTTGATTTGTGTTGCTTATGTTGCTTCATGTTGTGTTTTTTTACTTTTTATTTTAAAAATCTAACTCGCTAAGGGTAACAACTAGGATTACTATTAGAGATGGTAAGAAAAGTCACTGTTATTCTGTTGATGTGATGTTTCTATTAGTCTCCTTGGGGTGTTTATGTGCTGATGTTACATCATTATTATTTATTGGAGTGAGTGCACTCTTGTACATTTGATAATCCTTTTCTTTGAATATTAAATTGCCAATGCGGAGCAGAAAAAGAGTTTGATTATTTGTCTTTTAATCTTCTAACTGGATATTTTTATGTGAACAGTTTCCATCAAGGTCTCTGTGACCCTCCAACCCAACTGGGCTCAGATATTCAGAGGAGAGGCAATCACCCTCAGATGTGAGATCCAGGGAGGTGGAGGAACTCAGTGGACGTATGAATGGAAACAAGACAAGTTAAACAAACCTCCACCATCCAGAGAATACAGGATCAACAGAGCTACTGAGACTGACAGTGGAGAATACAGATGTAGAGGCAGAAGGGACTACTCTTTAACAGAGTGGAGTGATGCCATCACACTGACTGTATCAGGTGAGATGAACATCTTTCATTTAGATCAGTGTTATAGTTTTACAGTGTTTTAATAATGACTCAGACAGTTCTAACACATGACAAATTCAGTGTACTAGTAGAACAAATATTATCTACCCTTCTAACAATGTGTCACTTGCTCCTTTTATTTAGAATTAGTTTACTGTAGTTTCTAAATGAATTCATAAATATTCAGGTATAATTCAGGTTCAAGTACCTTTATTTTATTTTTTGTTTGTTTTTTTGGCTCTTTGAAATGTTGATTATTTGGCCTCTGATAAAGGCTTTGAAGGCTTCCCATCGTATAGCTGGTGATGTTTCTGTTGTATTCATTTTAAAATAGACTTTGATTTGCTCACCCAGGAAGGTGATAAAACCAGGATCATTTTAGTTTGCAGCATCAATTAGTAAAGCCTCTCACCAATTTTGAGTCATGATAAATTATTGAGTATTGGAGCATGAGCTGATATTGGAATAGCAGCATAAGAGCATTCTTTAATTGTAATTAATATTCTATTAATCCAGATGATATTATATGATGGATTGACTGTGAGGGGGAGATTAGTCATCTCCAGTGCTCTGGTCCAACGTTGGGTCTAATGTGTACAGTTAAAATCACCTGCCACCATACAAGTGGACAAAGTAAGAAACAGATTTTGAAAAAAGTCCTGATCATCAGTATTTGGTGCTTAAATGTTTGCCAAAATGATTTCCTCCTTTGGTAAATTTCCCTGAATGATAAAGTATCGTCCAAACTTTAATAACCTAATTCACCTGTAATGGTATCGATTCATGAACCAAAATAATAACCCCTCTTGGTTGGGAGTTAAATGGTGCTGAGAAGATATTACCTCTCCACCTCCTCCTAACTTTCAGATCATCTTTATGCATCAGGTGGGTTTCTTGCAGAAATGCTATATTACACTGCAGTGATTTAATCCTATTCATGACATGTTTAACCATATTTAATAAGGTTTCGTACAACCCTGCATTTTCATGATGTCATTTTAATTTATATATATCAGTGGACATTTTATGCAGCCGGCAATAAATGACCCCACCATCTTAAAGGATTTGTAAAAACAAACAAAAAAAAAGAAATGAAATGAAAAAACAAAACAAACACTGGGCAAACACGAACAATATTACCACAACTAATACAATGACAGAAAAAAAACAGAACCCTTTCAGGTCCCCTGACCTGAATATTATTCCCCTTAATCTGTTGACTTCCAAATAGCTGCTAACTGTTCCCCCCAAAAGGCCTGACCAGTACCACTGAGCTACAAAAAACAAACTATGACAATAACTAACCCTGAACTCTGGTGCTACCATATTTACACATTTGGCTTCTTAAAGCATTTTCACTAAACTTTGAACTCAATTGCAAAGGCACACTCTCAAAACATTGTTATGGAAAAGTGTGGAAATGAATGGATCCTAACACTTTTTGAGAAGAGACAGAGTTAGAATCCCTGGGTATTATTACCAAACAGGAGTAAGCTTGAATATATAATGGCTATGATTAATGGGAGATCAGCTGATCAGCAGGTTAACATATGACTCACCTCGCCACCATCTTGGAATGTTTTAAATCTTTTCTATAACAATGTAGTGAAACTATTTGTTTCTGTATCTAATCCTGATCATACACTTGTTGTATTTGACGTCAAACTGAACAGCAAATCAACCTCAGGCCTCACTGACAGTAGACAACAGAGTCATAGCAGCAGGAGGCAGAGTGACACTGACCTGCTCTGTGGAGACCTCTGCTGGATGGAAGTTCTACTGGTTCAGACGTAGATCAGAGTCTGATGGAGCTGAGACAGTAAGAGCTGGAACATCATCCACCACTGAGAGTGTTTCAGAAGGAGGCATCTATCACTGCAGAGGAGGAAGAGGATACCCAGAGTTCTTCACAGCAGACAGTAATGCTGTCACAATAGAGGAACCAGGTGAGTGTTGTGTTTTTGTTATTATGAAAACATTTGAAATATGATATTTAGATATTCACAAAGTTTCTGATTTAAAGTGAATATTCTAAGAGATGAGACATAACATGTTTAAAATCTCTTTCAACAGTTAAACCTGTCCTCTCTGTGTCTCCATCATGGCTGAGTCCTGGAGCCTCAGTAACTCTGAGCTGTGAGCTTGAACATCCATCTGCAGGATGGAGGTTTTACTGGTATAAAGCTGTTCCTGATCTATCACACAAGTATCCATCTTACAACTATGAGCTGCTTCCTGGTAGCATCAGTGGAACTGAACAAGATTCCTACATCATTGATGGACAGACACACACAGCAGGATATGTGTGTAGAGCTGGAAGAGGAGACCCAGTGTTTTACACTGATTATAGTCAACCTCAGTTTGTCTGGTCTGGAGGTCAGTTTGTTTCCATCTGTTCTCTCAATCAGTAGATTATATGTCACCTTTCATTGTTTCTCTGTGACCTACATGCAGTATCTTGAAAACTAAAACACATGCTTACAATTCATTGACTGTTCACATTTATGTTCTCCTAATGCAGCAGGATCTTTCTTTTCTGCTACCATCAAACTAATTATCTTATTACCATTACATT
Source organism: Planiliza haematocheilus (assembly GCA_005024645.1). Taxonomy (NCBI): domain Eukaryota; kingdom Metazoa; phylum Chordata; class Actinopteri; order Mugiliformes; family Mugilidae; genus Planiliza; species Planiliza haematocheilus. The sequence goes on from SRSE01001434.1 coordinate 19,879, forward strand.
TTCTTTTCAACAAACTGAATAATATGAAAAAAACTAAAAGAGAGTTGCAAGACTTTGAAACTTTTTTTTTAGTTGAACTCAAATCCTTACATGACAGGGACAAAATCAATTGGTCCAGGACGTCTCTAAAACATAGGAGGTTATATGTGGTGTCTCAGGGTGTGCTGTGTTGTGTGGGTATATGTTGAGTCTGGAAGAAAGTATATGTATGCACAGGAGGAAAAAGAAGAAGAAAATAAAGAAATAAATGAAAGAGGAACAAAGAAAGTCCAATAATACTAAGAATAGAATCTGAATATTCTGGTATCAGTAGGTAAGGAATGGCATGTGTTTGAATGTTTCCTCTTCATCTTTGGATACTTCATCAGCTCATGTTACTGCTCTTACTTATCAGATTGTCAGAGTACAGATGTCAGGTAAAAGTATGCAGTTTCTAATTTTACAGACTGCTGCTTGTTGCATATCAATTCAAATATATTTCAATGGTATTATTCATAGTTTGACCAAAACACTGCACCTTGTCATGCTTGTACTAATTTACAGCAATTAAAGAATGAAAGCAAATAAATATTTGCATTGTGGCCTTTTTCAGATTAATATCACTCTTCTTGCTTTGACTCTTTTTCAGATTTCCATTCAGCAGCGTCTCTCTCAGTGAATCCTGACAGAGTGCAGCACTTCACCTCTGACTCTGTCTCTCTGAGCTGTGAGGGAAACTCTACTGAGTGGAGAGTGATGAGGTTTACTGATGATGGCTTCCCGTCTTATTGTTCTACCTGGGGGACAATGACTGGATCAACATGTAATGTTAATGGGTTATGGGACAGTAATGCAGTGTACTGGTGTGAGTCTGGATCAGGAGAGTTCAGCAACGCAGTCAACATCACTGTACATGGTATGTTCTAATAGTTATTTTCTTTTGTTTGTAAATGATTAAAACATCACATCATGATGACCCAGTTATGTGACATGTTACATCATTGAGACAAACAGACAACAGTTCTTCATAGTCTGTCCTGTTTTAATGCAATCAGAGTAAACTAAGCATCATGCTACTTTTAGTTGGAGGCTTTACTTTACTCCCATCATCTGCTTACAAAACTATTTCTATCCAAACTGTCCCACAAGAAATCTCTCTTTCTTTATTGTTATTTCTGTAATAAATCACTAAAAAGCAGAACATTTCTACCACCAAAGTGTTCCTTCAGCCTATAATGTAAAGACACTGTAGTCAAGTAGGAACCTGACTAAAATATTCTAGTTAGGTTGGTGTGAAACATTTGCAGGGCTCAGGATTCAAACCAAACTTCTTGGGCAACGTGAGACTTCTTGGTATTGATTGAAGTTTTCCCTTTCTAGTGCAATACAGAGCTCTTTCTGAAACTGGAACTTCAAATGCTTTGACTGTTTTCCAAATGGAGGCATTGATTGAGTTTTGAACTCAAACCACTGTAGCCTATTAAATACTGTATGTCCATATTTGTTCTGTAGCTAATGGGCCCGTATTTGACTTCTCATCTGTGGCTGCAACAAAACATCCTCATCATCACATTCATACTTTCCAAGCACATATTGGTACTTACCACCATGAGGGTTTGTTTTAGTGGAGGTTTGGAGTGTTCACAAGTTTCTGAGGCTCAACAGGTCCAACGTGATCTAAAGGACATTGTAATAAGCTGTTGGTTATTTGGTGGGAAGGGATAGTTGTAAGATTCATACTGCAGTTTGTAATTATTCAGAAACCAAATGTCTGATATAATATGTATGCATATAGAAAGCATTCTCCTCATTGGATGTCAGCTGTTTGAAAAGTCTGACTAAATCATTGTTTGACTGTTTTCCAGGTTCTTCTGGTATCATCCTGGTGAGTCCTGTCCATCCTGTGACTGAGGGAGAACCTGTTACTCTGAGCTGCAGGTTCAGACGACAACAAATACTTTCCAATGTGTTTTTCTACCACAATGACAAACTCATCCAGAATGATACCAGAGGGGAGCTGAGTATCTCTGCAGTGCCAAAGACACATGAAGGCTTCTACAAGTGTGAACATTCAGGAGAACAATCACCACAGAGTTGGATGGCAGTTAAACGTGAGCAGGATGAAAACAGTTAATGCATTTTAGTTTTTTGTAAACATTTTTTCAGTTTGATAATAAACATTGTATTTATGTAGATATTTTCTGTGCTAAAGCCTAAACTCATCAGTCATCTGATGAATTATATCATGAACAGTCCAGTATTAATACTTAATGTTTCTGTGCCAGGAGCTCAAAGTTCTTCTTCTCCAGTGCCTTTGATTACTGGACTTCTTTGTGGAATCATACTCATCATTCTCCTGCTCTTGTTGTATCGATACAGACGGTCCAAGGGTGAGACCTTGTTATATCACATGTTTGACTCTTTCATTGATTCAATCCACAGATTCACAGCATACGTCCAATGTCATGTGTCTTTATTTCTCCTTTTGTAACAAGGCTCTGCTACAGACCAGACGGTCAACCAGGATGAACATCAACGTCCAGTTTACAACTCTCTTGTCCACGGTCAGTCTTTCATCTAGAAGCCAGAAGTCAAACTCTACAAGACCATTAACTAACAGCAAATGATCCAGCTGGACAAACGAAAACATAGGATACTTGTATCCTAGCGTGACGCTCAGATCCTCTGATGTTGACTTTCTTAATTGGTTTTATAGGTGATGCTTGCATCTATGAAACTGTGAAAGAAGATACTCCAAATGGTAAAGTATATGTTTCCCAGTAGAAAAACTGTTAGAAAGGTTCAACTGGATGGTTTAAGGAGACTAAATACAAGTGACTGACATGAAATCCTGTAAAGAAAACTATGTTTATTTCAGATGGAGAAGATGTTAACTACTCTGACATTAAACTCAAAAACATTGGAAAGAAGCGTGAGTACTCCAGATACATAGAAAATACAAATAAATAGTTCAGAAATGTTTTAGCCTGCACATATGAATTCATTGTTTTCTTTTGTGGATTCTTGTGATTATCCAAACAGGGAAGCATCATGAACCAGAGGACAGTGTAGTTTATGCTGATGTGATGAAAAGTGGTGAAGGTACGGTCCAACAAATATGCTCAGTAGTGAAATGTGTTCTGTGAAGTCTGTTATTTAGCTCTTTGTACAAATTTTGCCACCAGTTTGTGGGTTGCACTCACATTTTTTTTGTTTATTTCCTTTGCACAGTATAATACACTAAGAGTCAGTGTAATTTGTAATGTAATTATTGTTTTCAGTTTAATTATTTCAATATCTGTCACAGTAGTTGTGAAAATCCTAATTCTATGAGTCCTTCCATTCATCCAGCTGCTGTATATTTTATGCCTGACAAACAAATACATGTTGAGATCTGGGTTCTGTTTCAGATCCTAATTTGGTTTATGCCCAGATGAACCACGGCAATAAAGGAAAAGCCAAGAAAAATAAAGGTACGTAAAATTCTACAGCTGTTTGTATTGAAGAATAGAAGATAGTTCATAGCTTTTACTCAGTGATTGATATAAACTGATATAACATACATAGATTCATAGATACATCATTCATTGTACTAGTGATTCCATTAACTCTATTATACTGCCTTTTAATCAGGATATCAGACAGTTGTGCTAAATATATCATCTCTCCATTGACAGGAGAATCAACTCCTGCATCAACCAATGAAGCAGTTTACTCTGAAGTCAAACTAGGATGAGCTCTTGGTAGTGATGCTACCATGTAGGATACAAGCTGTAAGTGTTTCTATTCTACTAATGATCTGTTGCTTTAGATGTATTACATCTAAGCATTCTTGTTTCTTGGATAACTCTGGCTCTGTTTTTGTTGTTGTCTTTGTCCTCCAGGTCTCTGAAGAGAGTTGAATGAACAGCACCAAAGAGAAGCTTCATATAGACTCAATATAGACATTATTTACATTATTTAGTTTATTTGGTTCTTTTTGAATAGTTTGAAATATAGGATCTTGAGTCTCTGTTAGCTTTAAGGTAGGCATCTTTTGACTGTTACAAGAGTAAGCTCCAATTATTATCTCACTATATAGCCAATGATCTTCTACATGTTCTATTTTAAAAATGTATAATTTGATGGATGTTGTATTTTATTTACTGCTGTTTATTTTTAATGGTTTTATTGCATTGTCTTTTAGACCATTTTATGTGTTCAGTATATATTTACTTGATAGCCAAACTAGATAAAGACCCAACTATCACATGCAGTTATCCAAACAGTAAGTCATGTGTCAACAGTGCAGCTCATTAAATCCTGCTGATACAGTTAAAGAGCTTCAGTTAACGTCTGGGTCAAACAACAGAATGAGGCCAAGATATGTTCTCAGTGACTTTGATAGTGGTGTGATTGTTGATGCCAGACAGACTTCACCTGGGATTTTCACCACAACAAGCTCTGGATGTTACTCAAAGTGGTGAACAAACCTTTTAGTCAGGGGCACTTCTGTGGACTGGACCGCCCTCTAGAGGTCAGAAGAGAATGGTCAGACTGGTTGGAGTTTACAGAAGCACAGTGGTCACAAAGATATTACCACTCTTTACCAAACTGGACAATGAGTTGTTTGGACTTCAGCAGCCTTACCTATATTAGATCTGAATTCAACAGAACACAGCAGAATACGCAGCCACCAAATCTAAAGAAACGATGGAATGAAGTCATGTCAGCATCAACCACAATCTCATATCAATGTTTCCACCTTTTGAGGAATCCAAGGATTGAGGCTGTACTGAGACAAAAGGAAGGTCCTACCTAGGATTTGTATGGTGTTCCTAATGAACTGTCCAGTATGTGTATAGGTTTAACTTTGACCTGAAGGATGTTTGTTAATCATCTGCTATTTTTTTATACTCAAATGTGTTACAGACGACACACACACACTTGTGCTATGTTGTGATTATGTTTAACATTTATAAAAAGAGACAAACAAGATCCAACAATGACGGCCAGTTAAACCACATTCTGCTTTATTTAGAGTTAGGCAGCATTGATACAGCTGATGCAGCTTTGCTCTGCTTTCCAGATATTACAGATGCACAGCGCTTTGGTGTTGCTACTTTTTCTTTAATTTTGTTTAAACATTTAATCCTGCTGTTCTCAATGAATAAATGAAAATATCACAATTTTTAAAAAGTATTTCTGCTTTGTATTAAAAATAAAATCCTCTTTAATCGGTTTCTGGTGTGATCAGCTTTCTTATTGAGGATGTCTTTTATGAGTCTAACCTTTGTGGCTTCCTGTATGGCTACGTACACCAATCAGCCACAACATTATGACCACCGAAAGGAGAAGTGAATAACATAGATTGAAGTAGACCAGACCAGGTACCCCCACCCCATAGTATTGACACTACTTGATGGCAGCAGCCATCCCCAGGAGGGTGCAGCCTGATACAGACACACAGAAAAACAGTTTAGGAACAACTAAAAAACATGAAGAACAGCACACTCCTCTGTCTCACATGAGAATCTAAAAGCTTTTCCACCACTACATTCCATGTTTTGTGTGTGAAAATGACAATTATTATTAGTTCACGCTCTGTATGTCTTTAAACTTAAAGATCAGATAACATTTTACAACAAACTGAATTTAAACACTTTCTAGTTAGTGACTGATATTTAACATGAATCAGTTTTAAATACTAGAATGAGATGATTTTCTGTAAATGACTGAAGTTCAAACATGTCACTGTATTTCAGATGAATCCAGGGATGCCACATATTCTTTGATTGAGCTTAAAAACATCACTAAGAAGGGTGAGTGTTTTATGTAGAAACAACCACATCCAAGATATAGAACAAACAGTAGCTGAGACACTTTTCTAGAGCAGTAGCATCTAAATAACAGATAATATCATCTGATCCTTTGAACAGAGAAGAAACAGAAACCAGAGGAGAGCTGTGTTTACTCTGCTGTGAAGATTGGTTCATCTGCAGGTATGATTCATTCCAACAGTCCTGACTAGACAATGATCCTTCTTCTGTGTTGTACAGTTGAAACCTGAAGTGTGGCTTTTGTTTCAGATGACGGTCTGATGTATGAACAGGTTCTCTTCCACAATAAAGGTAAAGCCAAGAGAGACAAAGGTGAGTCAAGTCTCCGTCCACCTGCAGCAGTGATTGTTGTAACAGGTTGATCTTAATAAGTAATGTGACCAGTTTCACTGGTAATATTATGGAGTTAATGTATCAAGTATCTAAAGTAATCTAATCTAATTCATTCATTCATTTTCTGTAATGAATGGAGCAGTTCACTGTGATACTGCACAATCCAGCAGACAGGTTGGAGTGAAGCTCTGATATTATCATCTTTGGTTGCAACACATGACCAGGAAGATAAATGAATGACTTAATGGCGCCCTCTGCTGGTCCTCAGCTCTAAACACAAGCTGGGATTATACCAGGGGATCAACTTTTTTGTCTTATAGAGGGTTATCTGTTATTCATAGATAATAATGTTATTCAATAATCTTAACTGAAATGTAATAAATATAATCTGGAACATTTCCACCTTATCGTTTCTCCATTCACAGGAAGTCCATCTCCTGCAGTCATGGAGGAAACTGTTTATTCTCAAGTCAAAATCTAGGAACAGCTCCTGATAATAAAGGTACCAGACAATGTGAATGTTGTCAAAGTGTCTTTAATTCTGAGTAATCACCTGAATAAATCATCTTTTCTCTCTTCTTGTGGTTTTCAGGTCCACAGAGAGGAGTGTGTGATGTTTTGTCCATTGAAATGAATTGATCCTTGATGAGCTTTGTTTTTGTATGGAGGTCATTCAACATTTTAAAAGCTTGTTAGTTGAGACCACTTTGTGCAGCAATGTATTTGTAGCTGTGACATTTTATTTGCTTGTTTCTGTTTTTCTTCACTTTTGTCTCAAATATAAAACCAAGAATTAAACAAATACAACATTTGCAAAGTTTAATCCAGTATCCCAATGTCTCACACATGATGGATATAGTTACCTTATTTACCATGTTAATCTTTATTCTTTCATATTTGTTTCTGTTATTATGTCCTGGTATCATCTAACTGTGTTTACATTTAGTTGTGTTGGTGTGTTTTTGACCTCTGATGAAGGACTACCTACCTCAGACTCTAACCATCCTCAGTGTCATTAACACTGTAAAATAACATGTGAACAGACCTAACAAGCAAATAGTGGCTAAGTGGCGTGCTATGTATCCATAATTCTGTGATAACAACTAAGCTGGTACAATTTAAAGGAATCAGCCCACTTAACTTCCTCTTGTGGCAGCTTGAGTGCTGCTCCATCTCCACCCTCAGTTAGTAACACCTGGGCCTGATTGCTCAGTGGTGCCACCTGCTTAACTGGTCACCTGCTCACACCGTTGGCTGGCGTTCACCTGACGAGGGTTCTGTCCGACATGCTCTGGTTGTGGGAAGCGAGTTGCGACCTGTAAGCAGGGTTGGTCGTGCTGTTTGTGTGCAGCTTCGTCGGGATCTTGGGGAGTGTGGCGTCCTCTCTCTGCCTTCTCCTCTCTGTTGAGTTGTCTACAATGTAAGTGAATGGGAGGAACATACATCTATATCGTACGTATAGTACATCATACAGTACATATGTAAAGCATATCAACACAGTCTTTTGTTCATATAGTGTTATATGGACACATTGTTTACTGCTGGCAAAGTGTTCAGCACCACGGAGAGTTATACAGATAAAATACTACTTAATGTCACACTTCTTGTACTTAAATGGTTAATTAACAAATACTTAATATAACACTCTTTGTAGATGTAAAGACTTATTATGCTGAAATAGTACATAATATCGTACTGTACCTAATAATTCAGAAACGGCAGCAACAGCTACCAGCTCCTCAACGTATTTTACAGAGAAAATGCATTTTCTATTGACTCATTCATTTTCTCGTATGGAAGCGTATTGCTACCATGCCAGAAAAACAAATTTGTCGACATCACACTATAACATGATACTACCTTATCACGTTATAGCCTAAAATCAACTTATGATTAACTTTATCTCAGCAAAAACTTGTTTTCATTGTAGTTGAGACACAAGAACAGGCAAAGAAAAGCCATGGAAAGAGAAAGACAGATGGTAAGAAGGGTGAAGAGGAGAAGAGTTCCACTGGAGACACAGCTGCAGAAGAAGGTAACAGTTGAGTGGATGATGAAGGAGCACAGGATGAAGAGACTGACAACAGACATTGCAAACCAGGATGAAAAAAGTTCCAACATGACATGAATAAACTCAGATCTCCATGGGCAGACACATTACATCATGAGTTTTTGAAAGAGAACCCATGTTGCACACTTGCATTTAAATACCAGCATGTTAAAAAACATCATAGCCACAAAAAGAAATGTGACTATTACAGTGTAAAAGCAAAATACACTTTTGATGAGTGTGAAGCTGTCTACCTTTACTCTAAGAGAAACAAGCCAAAATCAACAGATATTAAAATATGTTTTCAAGTGATTTACATTTGTGCGGTTACACACACGTAACTCACAACATAACTCACAGCATGACCAAGGATGTTTTACAGAAAATATCCTCTGAGGTGAAGAAGAGTTCAAGGCTTCACAGTGATGTAATGCTGGAACTAATGCTCACTCAAAAAGTAATCTGGGAGAGCAGCAGTCATGCATCATTTAAAGGTTATCTTCAGCACCTACAAATTGATCCATTGGCTTTGTACACAGAGGGTGTTCTGACTGAAGACCTAAAAAACCATCACCTGTCACTCTCTACCTTGATGCTACAGGCAGTGTTGTCCAGAAAATACCAGATCAAAACTAGAAAGTTCTGTATGTGTTCTAGTTTTGCCCGGTATGGGCAAGAAGAGCCCTCCCCTACCTGTCACAGAACTTGTGTCAAACATCCATTCAGTTCCTGCCATATCACACTGGCTTATGGAATGTAAAAGAAAAATATCAAACTAAACAAAAAAAGTTCTTTTCAACTTATGGCCTGCTTAAAGTTGTTTAAATTGACCAGGGCACAAAGTTCATGTCTAAAGTATTTGCACAGGTGAAGAAGGAGCTAAAAGTTAAACATGTAAAATCAAGCCCTTACCACCTCCTCTCCTGTTGTTCGAAACTGTGCAGGAAACTACTCAAGAATCTTTAGGTTTCAGTCCCTGTGATCTGGTTATAAAGGACCACATTGAGATTTATGTGTACGTATGTGTATATATGTGTATGTATGTGTGTATATGTATATGAAACTATTTTAAATATTCCCAAATTTTGTATGAGTTTAATGTGATCTCTGTGTGACCCGGAAATACTATGCATTCATACTGCTTAAATTTTTCCCACTGGTAGCTCCGTAGTTTTTCCACAGCTTTCAAACCGGCTGACGGGTTCACGATACCTTTTTTGGAGCCTGATGGTTTAGCGTTGCTACTTTGTATTTAAATTAACCCAATATAAAGCTTCATATTTTTACCTGTTGAAGAATGGACTGTCGTATTGCTTGAATTTCTTGGAGAGTGTAGCAAGATGTTTGATATTTAAAACCCATTAAATCAAGAGTTTATTTATTGTGTTTAACGTGGGAATAAGTTTGCGGACTGTTTGTTTATTATGTTTCAGTGCAGTTTTCACGGTGCTGTAAGGATATACCGGATAAAGTTCCTGATCACCGCTATTCTGCTTCCTGGTGGATTTAATAAAGGAAACCTCACGCATCAGTTGAGGCCCTCAATCGTTTTTAATCCAAGGAATCACTACACTGGTCATCGGCCTTACAGTGTGTGTCTGTCTTTTGACCCATGAAAATCTGACACAAAGCCAAACAGCAAAGCAACAGACCTCCTGGTCCCTCCTCCCCTGGCCTGCTGAGCACTTGAATCTCATTGGTGCTCAGGTAGGAGAGGAGGCGATTTTTTTTTGTAGACCCTCCAATTCTTGTCTGGCGTCCCTTTATATGTTCTGTGTCTGTTGATCCAGAACAGTCGATATGACAAGAAGTCTGTCCTCCATGTATTTCACCAGGCGAAGAAGTTCTGGTGCTGCTTCCACTACCTGGATCCAGTTTACAGTCCCAGTTTTCTGGTCAATACACGGTGGAAAGAAAACTTGGCGACACAGATCTTGTGGTCCAAACCCTCGATCAAAAGAGGAAGTCCAGAGTTTGTACCATTAACATGCTGAAACGTTTTTTCCAGAGAGAGACTTTCCCCACTGCCTCCAGTATTTGTGATGTCTGTATCTGTTGCTCCTCTCCAGTAACATCTTTCTGGCCACAGGTTGTTGGAGAAAAGTGGTTTGATGCCTGCCGCTCGTTCCCAAAACTCAGAGGTACTGAATGATTTGGAGGGTTTTTTGGCTCATCTGTCTGATTCGGCTCGTGCAGATATTATTGCTGTGATTGAAGATAACTTGTTGCTTTTCTCTGATCGTCCCCGTCAAACCTCTGTCCTGTGACATGACACTGACGTGGAGAGACACAAACCCATTAAGCAGCATGCATATGGAGTCAGTCCCACTAAACGGGCCATGATGCAGCGAGAGGTGAACTATCTTGTTGAACATGGTTTAGCTGTTCCCAGTATGAGTGCGTGGACTTCTTCCTGTGTTTTGGTCCTGAAACCTGACAACACTCCTCGCTTTTGCAACGATTACTGAAAAGTAAACTCAGTCACCAAACCCGACTCTTATCCACTTCCTAGGATGGAGGATTGCATTGACCGAGGCTCCGCCACATTTGTGACAAAGCTGGACCTGTTAAAAGGTTACTGTGAAGTTCCTTTAACCTCACGGGCCTCTGAAATATCTGCTTTTGTCACCCTCAACACTTTCCTCCAATACACGTTATGCCATGTGGGTTGCGTAACGCTCCCACCACGTTTCAGCGTCTCACACATGGCGTTTTATTAGGAGCTGAAAATTGTGAAGCCTGTTTAGATGACGTGGTTGTACTCCTCCACCTGGTCTGACCATCTCCAGACACTGTCCCTCGTTATCAGCCGTCTCTGTGAGACCTCCCTCACCCTCCATGGCTACTGTAACCTGTTTAGGTAAACAGGTAGGACAGGGACAGATGTGCCTGTTAGCTGTAAAAGTGCAGGTGATTATTGATTTTCCAGTCCCACAGTTCAAGAAAGCACTGCTCCGGTTCCTGGGGATGTGTGGTTATTATCGAGGTTTCTGTAGAAACTTTAGATGCTAGCGTGTGTGGTGCAGGTGCTGTACTCCTGCAGGAAGATGATCAGGCTGTTGACCACCCTGTCTGTTATTTCTCTAAAAAGTTTAGTAAGCACCAGCTCAGCTACAGCACCATAGAGAAGGAAGCTCTCGTCCTCCTGCTTGCTTTACAGTATTTTCAAGTTTATCTTGGATCCAGTTCACAGCCTGTCCAAGTGTTCACTGATCATAATCCCTTTGTGTTTCTTGCCTATATGCGCAACTCCAACCAGCACCTTATGCACTGGTCTGTTCTTCTGCAGGATTTCAACCTTCACATTGTTCACATAAAGGGCTCAGAAAATGTAATGGCTGATACTCTGTCTAGAGTTTCTTAAAGACATGTGACCTCTCCAACACTTTTCATCTTTATTTAATCTGTACATTTCTCAGTGTTTGCTGGAATGTGGATACAAGACATCTGCATGGTAGTGTCTGCTGGAGGGATATCAAGCTGAGAAACTTTAAACTCATTAGTTATGTGTGTCGCTGCTGTCCCTTGGTTGTGACTCTATCCTCCAGGTCCAGCACGCTACTGTGTTAAAAGGAGAGAGTGATTAGACTAACAGGATGTAGGTGTGCCAATCACTCTCACCTGGTGCTGCTCTCATGAGCCCTCTCTCCACCTCTCTCCTGCAGCTGATGCACCACGCCCCCTCCACACTGTGGTTTAAATGTGATGATGCCTCATACTTGCTATCACACCTCTATGTGTAGAGGAACTATCAGTTTCTTTAAGGCCATCGTACCAAGTGAACTGGACGGCACAACTGAGCAACACACGGTTTATTCAGTGCTTTGTTAAATTGATTTCCCCTCTATGCATTTAATTTCTGTACAAATGAAAGTTCAACACTAAGGAATGTCTGCACTCTCTACTCAGTACTCCCATTTTATAGATGGACCATACAGATAAATGCAAAGAGAACAGAGTAAGACATGAGAAGAAGGACTGGAATATTAATTTGGTCAATAGTGATCCTTTCAATAATTATCTGTGTGCATTGTAACTCTATATACATACTGTATGTAGGTATGTCTACACAACACACACTGCATCAGTACAGACACTGTGGATGCAACAGCAGTAGACAAACTGCAACACATTATTTGTCTGGACCAGGCATCAACTTTTGCAGAAGAAACAAGCTAATAATATCTGCTGTGGACAGGAACTGGAGGGTGTCAAACGACTAACTCTAACCTTAACCCTGTTTCTGTAAAAGGGAAGGAAGCACAGAGAGGCTGTACTGTGATAGACACAAAAGAAGAGTAACTGCTCTCATCACTTTGCATTTCTTTGTCTTAGAACAGTTTGACATGAGCAGTGCAGCACAGTGAAGCAGAGCTGGATGTGAAGATGGGACAGGCTGTGCTCTGAGTGCTGGCCTTATCCTGTAAGTACAATTCTGACGTTTTCTCTTTGAACGGTGCAGATCAAGTCAGTGATTGGTGAGGATTACAGATATCACTGGTTTCATTTGTCTCTGAGCCTGAACAGAGCAGACTTTTATCAACATGGTGCCTGGTTCCTGTGTTTCAACCCTGTCTAACTGGGGATTAACTCAGCCCTCTGTCTATGTGCCAACACATCATCTACACTCAGTAACAAACACAAAACTGGATACGACTCATCTTCTGAGCATCACAGTGTTGGGCCTGGATATTAAGGCACTCAATATCTGGGTTTGGCTATCAAGAATAATTAATGATTATTAAAAATAATTATTTATTATTAAATAATCGGATCTGAATTACAAGATCACCTCGGGGCACCACCCTTCTAGGAAGGGAAAATATAGCCAATCAAATCAGTCTCATAAATGGTACTAAATTGTCAATTTGGATTTCTGATTAATAATTAACTTAATAACTATAACCAAAAATTACCACGTTAACAACTAGTAGAAGGTAATTTGGAGTTCTTGGCAGTGTAGAGGTTGGCAGTATTCACTCTTGTGCAACATTAAACAGACAACTGTATGTTTAAAAGACATTTATTAACAAGGATAAAAGTAACATACAATCTAAACAGAATACTCTAAACAGGAATGTGTGTGTGTATGTATGTAGTGGGCGATCTAAGATGGCTGCCACTTGTGGGCGTTCCAAGATGGCTGCCACTTGTGGGCGTTCCAAGATGGCTGCCACTTGTGGGCGTTCCAAGATGGCTGCCAGTGTGGGCGTGCCAAGATGGCCGCTGGGCCTTGAGGTCTTGAACACAAAGGAAAAATGGCTGCTCAGACCATGTGCTGGTCAGTAGATGTGTGGAATGTGATAAGGGTTTTATGAGGAGCCAGGTTAGGGGAAGAGTGGTTAGTTAGCATGCAAGAGACCCTGAGTCTATGTGTTGCATAATCTAAACTAACATCAAACCACTATACTATAAACACTCGCTGTGTGTCCTGATGGCAGACGTTGGAGGGAAACCGGCCGCTCCTTGAGTCCTTTAAAGTTGCTTGTTAGCAGCTCTGTGCTAACTAGCCGTGTGGCTCCTGTTGTTTGTGAGTTTAGCCTGCAAACCCTTTGTTTGTTGGCTAAAAGCTGGTGACGATTCCTCAGCAGGACTTCGCTTCGCTGCTGTAGGGAGAACAGGCCTGGAGTAGTTGCTCTTTGTTAGCAGACTACCTGGCACCCAGCTGCAGCCGAGCAGCTGGGGGGTCTCCACGCGGAGGTGTGGAGTTGAGGAAGGGTAAGAGAGTAAGAGAGTAAGAGGTAAGAGAGGAAGAGCGGAAGAGACAGAACAAAGGCCAAGACAGCGCATTTTATATGACCTGATGACCTCAGAGGTCACATGCCACTGTCAGCCAGTGAACTGCTGAGTCAGTTTTCACACCTGGAGGATTCTGGGACTTGAAGTTTCCAGTGATTCCCTTTGTCTCCAAGACAAAGACAAAACATGTGGTTAACTTGGTTATGCCTGGGGAGCTCCCATAGCTCTCCACCAGGTTCATGTCCCAACAACAGTATTCCAAGAGAAGATAAAAGAAGATAAATGTCCTCCAGTAAAATACTGGAATAGAGAGGAAGGTGTATTGCTAAACCAACTATTTTATATTTATTCACTGCATCATACAACGATGTGCATAGTGCAACAAAGTCTTGATAACAGTTCTCTGTTGTAGATTGGAGAATATTGTTTGCATGCATTAGATAAAGCTATGCTGATACTATTGATCAGAAAAGAGACAGACATAAAATGATATAAATCAACATGCAAATATCACTTACAGTACTTATTGTCTACATCATCACAGTTTGACTAGTTCTATATTTTCTTTACCATCAAGAGTTAATGTAGTTTGTATTAATAGTAGCTGGACAGGAAGCATCAACGTGTTAAACCCAGAGCAGAGGTCTGAGGTTTGTTGAAAAAAGAAGGAAGCTGACAGAGACTATCTTGATACAGAGCAGGTTGACGCATAGTGAGGGCTGGATGTGAGGATGATCTCATATTGGTGTGAAGTGTAACCTTATTTTTTCCTCTCAGTTCTTTCTTCCTCTTCAGATGCTGCAGTTGTTGCTTCCTGGTATGAAGTTGAAATCTTTCTCTGAAGCAGAGTGACACGTTGTCAGTGCTGGATGTGAGGATGGGACACACTTTGCTCTGTGTGCTGGGGTTATTGTGTAAGTACATCACTTTCTCACTTTGAATTGTATACATGAAGGAAAATGTTTCAAATGAGAAGAACAGAGTGTCAGAGGTGTGTCTCTCAGAAAGCTTGAACACCACAGACTTGTGGTTTCTATGTTGGTTGTTGAGTTGGTTTGCTTCAGAGATAAATACACTACTGGACTTTAATAGTGATTATTTACACTAATGTATTTGTACGATGCATGTACACAATATGTTACTGTGTTTTTTTTTTAGAAACTTATTTTGCTGGTTGCTTTCTTCTACTTCCTCTTTATTAACTCAATGATCAGTTTGTGTTAGAGGGATGATTTATTCACTAAATAGAATACACTGCAACTATAGAACTATATCAGCAGTGTGTGAATGTAGCTACATGTTATATTCACTAGCAAAGAGCCCAAACAAACAGTGCTGACTGAGTTAACCTGGTATAAGTTAGCTTGACGGACATTAAAGGAAGAGTGGTTGAGTCGTGGCCCTGCTCTTGAACCATAAAACAGACACATACACACTTCTACACAATAAAGCAGACCTGGGCATGACACGGCCCGCGGGCCGTATACGGCCCTTTGGCTGACTCTGACTGGCCCGCGTACAGCTTGTCATTTGTATTTGACAGATCATCTGGACAGTATACCCAACTATTTATTTTTTTATTTTTTGCGTGGTGTCCTAAGTTAGCCTGCTAATGCCCTTTTAAACATGCTGCTGTTATTTGGCTATCGGGCACATTCTGTGTCTGTATGTTAGCGTGTATGTTAACAAACTGGTGTTTAGCTGCAGTGGTGTTGTCATTTATTCAGTTTTCTGTTAGCTGTGTGTGCTACCGTGGAACAGTAAGCTAACAGACTTAGCCCGTTGTCTGCTAACTGGTTACAAAGTCATAATGACGTTGCTAACCGGTACCTCGTTACTACGTCTTTGTATCAGAATCTCCGTTAACATATTTTAGTATTATTGGTCCACCGTATGAACTTACCATACCGGTACGCTGAGCTGTTGCCGTGGGAACCATGAGACTCTGACAAGTTTGTCAATAAAGTTGGGAGGAGGAGCTAATTGACGTACCTGCGTGACGCGCGCAAAATACCTGCGGGTCAGTTCTGATACAAATAAAATATTATATGGACCTAGAGTTTGACATGTCTGGTTCAGGATGTTGAGTCGAAGGAATAACCATTTATTTAATATACAGTTTAGCCAATATAAATATTATATATGGTCATTTAAAAAAAACGAACAAATCATACCAATAGATTAACAGTTAAATAACTAAATGAATTTTGTTTATATTTTAAAAGCTCAATGATACAGATTTCACTAAAGATTTAATTAACTGCACTTTATAACTTACATTGCCCCCCGGGGACAATTAAAGTTTTCTGAATCTCAGTCTGAATAAGAGAATGTGTTCATTGTAAAGCATTTCAAACTTTAAGTATGACTAATTGCTTTCTTGATCATTCCTTTACTAAAATCACCAGCACAAAATAAAACATGCCACTGCTGCGGGCGCAGATTTGAGTTCAGCCTATTGGCACGGCCCTCCAAGAAATTTACGATTTCTCATGTGGCCCCTTGAGAAAAATAATTGCCCACCCCTGCAATAAAGGAACAGTGTACTGGACGTATTCAATATAACATGAACAAATATACACACAATGGAAAATTTGATTCAAAATGTACAATAATATTTCCACTAAGTACTTCTGGTTGTCAGTTTTCTAGAATCAAGTGTGAACTGAGTTTGTATTTGTAGGAGGAGGACAGGAAGTGTCAGAGTGTTCTGTGGTCAAACCCAGTGTAGTGGTTTGAGTTTTGTTGAAGACAGAAGGAAGTGGGATGGACTAACCAGACAGAAATAAAACATTAGCAGAACCCTAGTGATCTCACACTGACATGAATCTTCTTCTTGTCGACACAGTTCACTGTTTCTCTTCATAGACTGCAGTTTCAAGTTTCTCTTGATAGAAACAGGAAGTATTTCTCAGTCAGATCAACAGAGTGTCAGTGTTGGATGTAAGGATGGGACACACTTTTCTGTCTGTGCTGTTGTTGACCTGTCAGTACCAGAGACTTTTCACCAACTATTGTGCTCCTTTAGTATTTCAATCAGACCCGTCATCACAGGTGTATAAAACCAATCACCTAGCCATGCAGTCTCTATTTGTAAAGACTTGTGACACAAAATGTTTTCTTCTGAAGAGCTCAGTGACTTCAAGTGTGCTACTGTGATAGAATGGTAATAGGACAGTTTCTGAAATTTCATCCTTGCTGGATATTCTAGGTCAACTGTAAGTGATGTTATTAGAAGGTGGAAGCGTTTAGGAACAATAGCAACTCAGCCACGAAGCAGAAGACCATGTGAAATCACAGAGGTGGTCAATGACTGATAACGTGCATAAAAATGGAGCATAAAAGTTACCAACACTCTGCTGATCCCATAGCTGAAGGTAGAGCCATAAACTATGCAGTTGTACCCTCATGAATGGGTTTCCATGGCCTAGCAGCTTCATGCTAGCCTCACATCACCAAGTCCAGTGCCAAGCGTCAGATGGAGTGGTGTAAAGCACACTGACACAAGACTGTGGAGCAGTGGAAACATGTTCTGTGGAGGGATGAATCTTCTCAGATGGGGAATCTTCAGTCAGATGGGAGAGTCTAGGTTTGGAAAATGTTACCTGTCTGACTGCATTGTGCCAACTGTGAAGTTTGTTGGAGGAGGGATAATGGTATGGGGCTGTTTGTTAGGGTTTGGGCTAGACCCCTATCTCCAGTGAAGAGTAATCTTAATGTTTCAGCATACCAAGACATTTTGGACAATGCTATACTTCCAACTATGTGGCAACAGTTTGGGGAAGGCCCTGTTCTATTCCAACATGAGTGTGTCCCAGTTCACAAAGCAGGGAATATAAAGACATGGTTCCATGTGGAAGAACTTGACTGGCTGACACAGAGCCCTGGCCTCAACCCCACAGAGCAACTTTGGGATGAACTGGAACAGAGATTGTGAGCTAGGCCTTCTCACTGCATTCTTCCTGTCCTTTCCACTTGTAGTGCTTTTGTTGTGTGCAGCACTGCCACCATGTGTCACAATGAACAGTCTATGGTCACAGTCAGCAGCAACAAGCTCAGCTGAAGACTGGAAGACTTCAATCAGGATCAGTAGAAATGGTGAGTTGGTGGTTGAGTTGGAGAGTTTTATATTAATAATAAATGTAGAAACACCCAGTGTTGATGTTTGTGTCTTTATATATTATTCTTGAACATGGACAGTTCCAAACAAGGTGACTGTGACTCTCCAACCCAACTGGCCTCAGATCTACAGTGGAGAGGAGATTACTCTGAGATGTGAGATCCATGGAGGAGACACTGAGTGGGAGTATGAATGGACATCTACCAGTTCATACAAACCTCCAAATCTAAAGGAATTCAGGATTAAATCTGCTTCTTCACTCCACACTGGAGACTACAAGTGTAAAGGCAGAATGAAAAGTGGACAACAGTCTTCAACAGAGTGGAGTGATTCCTTCACATTGACTGTATTCATCTGTAAGTCACATCATAGTTCACCACTCATGACTGTTATTAAACTGAACCTATAAGTTCCACATGAGACTGTTACACATAACAGACAGTTATAAAAGGAAATAATTCCAACTAGGTGAACTATACAGCATGTGTTGCATGTGATCTACCAGCAGCACATATGTTTACAACATGTTTTCATTCTGATAAAATCTCTTTCAACAGTTAAACCCCAACCTGTCCTCTCTGTGTCTCCATCATGGCTGAGTCCTGGAGCCTCAGTAACTCTGAGCTGTGAGCTTGAACATCCATCTGCAGGATGGAGGTTTTACTGGTATAAAGCTGTTCCTGATCTATCACACAAGTATCAATCTTACAACTATGAGCTGCTTCCTGGTAGCATCAGTGGAACTGAACAAGATTCCTACATCATTGATGGACAGACACACACAGCAGGATATGTGTGTAGAGCTGGAAGAGGAGACCCAGTGTTTTACACTGATTATAGTCAACCTCAGTTTGTCTGGTCTGGAGGTCAGTTTGTTTCCATCTGTTCTCTCAATCAGTAGATTATATGTCACCTTTCATTGTTTCTCTGTGACCTAAAACTAAAACACATGCTTACAATTCATTGACTGTTCACATTTATGTTCTCCTAATGCAGCAGGATCTTTCTTGCTACCATCAAACTAATTATCTTATTACCATTACATTTCCTTTTCAACAAATTAGATAATATGAAAAACACAACAGGATATTTACAAGACTTTGAAACTTTTTTAAAAAATTGAACTCAAATCCTTACATGACAGGGACAAAATCAATTGGTCCAACTGGTCTAAAACATAGGAGGTTATATGTGGTGTCTCAGGGTGTGCTGTGTTGTGTGGGTATATGAGCCTGGAAGAAAGTATATGTATGCACAGGAGGAAAAAGAAGAAGAAAATAAAGAAATAAATGACAAAGAAAAAAGAAAGTCCAATAATACTAAGAATAGAATCTGAATATTCTGGTATCAGTAGGTAAGGAATGGCATGTGTTTGAATGTTTCCTCTTCATCTTTGGATACTTCATCAGCTCATGTTACTGCTCTTACTTATCAGATTGTCAGAGTACAGATGTCAGGTAAAAGTATGCAGTTTCTAATTTTACAGACTGCTGCTTGTTGCATATCAATTCAAATATACTTCAATGGTATTATTCATAGTTTGACCAAAACACTGCACCTTGTCATGCTTGTACTAATTTACAGCAATTAAAGAATGAAATCAAATAAATATTTGCATTGTGGCCTTTTTCAGATTAATGTCACTCTTCTTGCTTTGACTCTTTTTCAGATTTCCATTCAGCAGCGTCTCTCTCAGTGAATCCTGACAGAGTGCAGCACTTCACCTCTGACTCTGTCTCTCTGAGCTGTGAGGGAAACTCTACTGAGTGGAGAGTGAGGAGCTTCCCTGGGGACCTCTACCTGTCCTGTTCTGACTGGAAGAGAATGAAAAAATTCCCATGTGAATTACACAGATACCAGTCTAATAATGCAGTGTACTGGTGTGAGTATGGATCAGGAGAGTCCAGCAACGCAGTCAACATCACTGGACATGGTATGTTCTAATAGTTCTTTTCTTTTGTTTGTAAATGATTAAAACATCACATCTTGGGCAACGTGAGACTTCTTGGTATTGATTGAAGTTTTCCCTTTCTAGTGCAATACAGAGCTCTTTCTGAAACTGGAACTTCAAATGCTTTGACTGTTTTCCAATTGGAGGCATTGATTGAGTTTTGAACTCAAACCACTGTAGCCTATTAAATACTGTATGTCCATATTTGTTCTGTAGCTAATGGGCCCGTATTTGACTTCTCATCTGTGGCTGCAACAAAACATCCTCATCATCACATTCATACTTTCCAAGCACATATTGGTACTTACCACCATGAGGGTTTGTTTTAGTGGAGGTTTGGAGTGTTCACAAGTTTCTGAGGCTCAACAGGTCCAACGTGATCTAAAGGACATTGTAATAAGCTGTTGGTTATTTGGTGGGAAGGGATAGTTGTAAGATTCATACTGCAGTTTGTAATTATTCAGAAACCAAATGTCTGATATAATATGTATGCATATAGAAAGCATTCTCCTCATTGGATGTCAGCTGTTTGAAAAGTCTGACTAAATCATTGTGTGACTGTTTTCCAGGTTCTTCTGGTATCATCCTGGTGAGTCCTGTCCATCCTGTGACTGAGGGAGAACCTGTTACTCTGAGCTGCAGGTTCAGACGACAACAAATACTTTCCAATGTGTTTTTCTACCACAATGACAAACTCATCCAGAATGATACCAGAGGGGAGCTGAGTATCTCTGCAGTGTCAAAGACACATGAAGGCTTCTACAAGTGTGAACATTCAGGAAAACAATCACCACAGAGTTGGATGGCAGTTAAACGTGAGCAGGATGAAAACATTTAATGCATTTTAGTTTTTGTAAACATTTTTTCAGTTTGAAAATAAACATTGTATTGATGTAGATATTTTCTGTGCTAAAGCCTAAACTCATCAGTCATCTGATGAATTATATCATGAACAGTCCAGTATTAATACTTAATGTTTCTGTGCCAGGAGCTCAAAGTTCTTCTTCTCCAGTGCCTTTGATTACTGGACTTCTTTGTGGAATCATACTCATCATTCTCCTGCTCTTGTTGTATCGATACAGACGGTCCAAGGGTGAGACCTTGTTATATCACATGTTTGACTCTTTCATTGATTCAATCCACAGATTCACAGCATACGTCCAATGTCATGTGTCTTTATTTCTCCTTTTGTAACAAGGCTCTGCTACAGACCAGACGGTCAACCAGGATGAACATCAACGTCCAGTTTACTCCTCTCTTCCCCACGGTCAGCCTTTCATCTCCTTCTGAATGTTTTTAACACAACTATTCTATTAATGCGTGATCAAGAACTAGTTTCATGTATTCATATCCAGTTCTCTCAGACTGTTCTTATTCCCTCATCTGCAGCTTTAACACTGTTGAATTAAACCAAGCCAGGACATTAAGAGCATTTAATAAAATGTTGACTTTCAATCAGTATCACAGACATGAAGGGACTGATTGAACTCTGCTGCTATTTTCACTGTAGGTGACCTTAGTGTCTATGAAACAGTCAGGAGTTGTGAAAACACTGGAGATGGTAGAGTATAAACTTTGACTAACTCAGAGCTGCTTGAATGTAGAATTATACAAGAACTGTCATTAACTTTAACGTCATTATTGTTTCAGGTGGATCAGAAGGTGTGTACATTAATGTCTAATCCAGACATCAGACACACAGTCATTGATGAAGATCATATGAAAGAATGACATCATCTGGATTTAATGTCTGTATCAATGTCAACACTGATGATACTGTCTGATTATTAGATCTATTGTTGTTGCATTGATGTAGTCAATCTGCAGGTTAAATACACCATCTATCTATATACTGTAACATAATGTATATTCTACTTTAGTTCTGTTTAGTCTCATCAATAACTCAGTTCATTAAAGTGGATTCAATGTTTAAATGACTGAATCATTGTTGAGTTTCCTGGAAGTGTTTTTGGTATCCATCAGTGTGTGTCTCTTGTGCTGCTTTTGCTGCATTCTTCCTGTCCTTTCTACTTGTCGTGCTTTTGTTGTGTGCAGCACTGCCACCATGTGTCACAATGAACAGTCTATGGTCACAGTCAGCAGCAACAAGCTCAGCTGAAGACTGGAAGACTTTAGTTAGAGCACATTGTTTTCTGACCTGTAGGTGTCTCCATGAGTAGAAAGAATGGAGTTACTAACTGTCCATTCTGCTACAGGCTTATTTCTATCTACTGACAATCAATGACCTCATCATTTCTAACTGAGCCACCTTGAAAAGAGGAAATGCAGCCTGTGCTTCAAACTAAATGTCTGCCGTTCACTAGTGTTTTTCTTGAGCTTGGTCAAAGTTGCAACTATTCCTCATTTATTAACTGTTAGTAAATTAGGAATAGTTGCAACTTTAGAATAACGTCTCAATAACACACATTAGCTAATAACTAATACTTAACTATTATATTAACTCACACTTTACAGATCAGTTGTTAACAGTTTGTTAACCATCTACTAATACCAGTGAAATGTTGTAGAACAGCAAATGGGTGGAACAAGTTCAAGGTACAGAAATTTGATGTGATATTTAAAATATAAATTTTTCGTACCTCAACCTTGTTCCACCCATTGGCTTTTCTGTGTACTGTACTTTTATTTTGTACATTGTGTTTAATGTACAGAAACATACTGAGCCGGACTTCCGGCGGGTGACGCGCCCAAGATGGCCGCATAGGAGAAGTGGGCCGAGCCAGCTTAGCTAATTTCCCCATTTATTCATAAATACGATTTGCAAACGTACGTATACCGGTGGCGAAACAGCAACCCCAAAGAAATATGTCGGTAGAAAGTCATTATTTTACTCGCAACGCCTCTCAAAATCGACGTAACAAAGATTCCGAGGAGACGGCGGATACAGCTAAGATGGCGGACTCATCTCCACAAGACGCCACAACCGTGATGACTGAACTGCAGGGTATCAAGAATATCCTCGTGAGCCTAGCTGCGGAAGTCTCGGGAGTAAAAAGAGGAGTAGAGGCGGTGAACGAAACAGTGAAAAGCCTGGGCAGCAGAATTACCGAGGCAGAATCGAGAATATCTAGGCTGGAGGATGAAGATGCA
Organism: Planiliza haematocheilus; assembly: GCA_005024645.1. Classification (NCBI taxonomy): domain Eukaryota; kingdom Metazoa; phylum Chordata; class Actinopteri; order Mugiliformes; family Mugilidae; genus Planiliza; species Planiliza haematocheilus. The sequence continues at coordinate 42,981 of SRSE01001434.1, forward strand.
AAAAGGGCCCCGGTGGTGAATGACCTAGAGAGGCAGAATCACGTACTGAAGGAGAAAATAACAGCGCTGGAAGGTTTCTCCCGGCGTCAAAATATACGCATCGTGGGTGTGAAAGAAGGAATGGAGGGTCGCGACTGGGATGGCTTTATGAAAACACTGCTATCGGAGGCACTGAATATTGATGTCGACGACTGGTATGAAGTTGACAGGATCCACCGGGTCGGCCCCCGACCTGGAGAAAACGCCAGGCCAAGACACATCATTGTCCGGTTCCTGCGGGACAAAGCCAAGGCTGCCGTGTTAACGGCGGCGAGAAAGAAGAAGCAAGTCACATGGAACGGCACGAGGATTTTCTTCTTCCAAGACTACGCTCAGGAGATACAGGAGAAACGCAAAAAATACGAGGAGGTGAGACGAATTCTCCGTAAGCGTAATGTGGATTATGCTCTCCGATACCCAGCAACAATGACTTTTTCACTGGACAGCCGGCGGTATGAGTTCTCATCTGCGGCCGATGCCAAAGCATTTCTCACCCGCCACGGAGGTGAGGGGTCGACGGGGGCCAGTGGAGGAGAAGAGCGCGACACCGACTATGCATGAAAATAATGCCGAAAATACGCTGTGGATATTGAACTGACTGTGAGAGTTATTTACATGGATGTGGACAGAGACTTTTGGGATAAGATTATTCCCATGGAAGATATGGATGGAGCAGGGAGCAATTATTTATGTGGACGAAAACTGAGCAGAGTCTCTTCTCTCACTCTCTTTTTCTTTTCTCCCTCCTCCTACCCGGACGAGGACAATATCTGAGCAACAGGTGCGGAGTTATTTCCGGATGAATGCCTGGTAATATTTCTGATCAGTGGCCTTTATATTTTATTGATAAAGATATATCTTGTTTTCTTTCTTAACATGAGGGTGCGCGCACATAGGTCCGTGCGCGCGTATGCACTCCTTTTTCCGTTGTCACTGCTCCTTGTCTCTCATATAGTTATCACTGAATAACACACCTGTAAATTTAAGCTTTCAGTCACTTTGTAAGTCTATGGTGGATTATGATGCAGTGGTTCAGTCAAGTTTTATAACTGACTCAAAGTTTGTTTCAATAGGCTACTTAAAACACAGGGGGAATGTAGAGTTGGCTGGCCTCGGAGGTGCAGCTGAGGGAACCTTAAAGGAAGGTTTGATGTTGGAAAGTAACATGTTCGTAGGCTGCTGTTGCAGTGTGTTCCTAAGTTTGTATTTGTTTGTTTGGTGTGTAACCCTAGGTGTCTCATGGAGATATAGCTGTAATATTTGTATTTCTGTATTCCTGAAAACGTATTATATCAGAGGAGGGGCAACCAAGACAGTGGGACATTATATAACAGGATGGTTGTATGATAATATATTAGCAGAGCAAAATGGTGCTCTTTAAAATTGTAACTTGGAATATATCAGGGTGCAATAACGTGGTCAAAAGAAAAAAAATCCTCACATACCTAAAGCAAAAAAAGGCTGATATAGCCCTCATTCAAGAAACCCATCTTAACGACGAGGAAGCAGCAAAACTCAAAAGAGAATGGGTTGGACAGGAATATCATAGTACATTTTCCTCGAGAAAAAGAGGAGTGAGTATTTTGATAAGGAAAAATATAGACTGCCAAATACATAAACATGTCTCACATAAGGAAGGTAGATGGGTTATATTGGATGTCACTTTAGAGGGTCAAAGGATGACTATTGCTAATATTTATGGTCCCAATTCTGTTAACCCAGATTTTTTTCACGAAGTCTGTAACCTAATTAGAAATATGGGGAATAATAATATAATTATTGGAGGGGATTTTAATCAAGTGAGGGATCTAATAATGGATAAAACTTATCAATCTACTCAGACTAACACTGCTGGTATTATGGCAATAGAGGTCTTGTCAGAAGAGCTGGGTCTTGTTGATATTTGGAGAGTATTGCATCCAAATGAAAAGGACTTTACTTTTTTTTCACATTCTCACTCAAGTTACTCTAGGATAGATTACTTTCTATTATCCCGTGATATGGTCAGCCAGGTGTTGAATTCTACAATTGGAAATATAGTCCTTTCGGACCATGCACCAGTGGATATAGTCCTCCATCCTCTAGATAGAGCAGAAAAAAGCATGAGATGGCGTCTTAACAACTCTATGTTGAACAGGGAAGAAAATTGCAACTTTATTAAATCTGAGATACAGGAATTCTGGAAGCATAATGAAGGCTCTATAGAAGACCATGGGGTAATGTGGGATGCTTTCAAGTCCTTTCTGAGGGGGCGTATTATCCAAAGAAGCTCCTTTATAAAAAAAGCAGAAAGTCAAAGGTTATTCAAATTAGAGCAAGACATCAAAAAGCTTGAAAGACAACACACGGAGCGACAAGACTCTGATACGTGGGGTAAACTGAATGAACTTAAATGTGAATTAAATGACATACTGAACAGGAAAACCGAATTTGCCCTTTTCTGTACCAGGCAGAAATATTTCGAGCAGGGAGAGCGAGCTGGTAAAGTACTGGCACACAGAGTAAAACAAATGCAATCTCAAAATGTTATTCCATCGATTTTTGATAAAGACAATAATCTTATTACGAACAAAAGAGACATAAATACTACCTTTAGCGAATTTTATCAAGAACTGTATACGTCTCAGGGTGGGACAGACAAAAACAAATTAGAACGTTTTTTCTCCTCAATTGAAATTCCTACCCTAACACAAGATGGGAGAGCACTCTTGGAGGGTGATATCTCCATAGATGAAATTAAAAAAGCAATCAGAAGCCTCAGGATAGGAAAGGCCCCTGGAAACGATGGGTTTTCAGTAGATTTCTATCAGAAATTCATAGATGATCTTGCCCCTAGATTACTAGTCGTATATCGAGATGCGTTTCAAAGAGGTAGGTTACCTGAAAGCATGAGGGAAGCAGTTATTACACTACTGCATAAAAAGGGAAGAGATCCACAACAGTGTGCTAATTATCGCCCTATATCTTTGATTAATGTAGATGAGAAAATTCTCGCCAAAATCTTAACAACTAGATTGGAAGAAGTGGTCCCATTTCTCATTCATCAGGATCAGGTTGGGTTTATGCGGGGTAGGAGCTCTGCAGATAACCTTCGAAGACTGTTACACATTATGTGGATGACAAGGAATTATGACACACCAACGGTTGCCTTTTCATTAGACGCGGAAAAGGCGTTTGATAAAGTGGAGTTTCCTTTTTTGTTTTATACACTAGAAAAATGTGGATTTGGTCCAATATTTAGGAAGTGGGTGGAATTAATGTACTCGGACCCATCAGCCACAGTCTTAACTAATGGGATTATGTCACCTCAAATCAGACTAAATCGTGGTGTTCGACAAGGATCGCCTTTATCACCTCTAATCTTCGCCATATTTCTTGAACCCCTGGCCATAGCCCTACGGGCTAACTCAAATATACGGGGTGTGCAGGCGGGTCAAGAAGAGCACAAGCTCCTGTTGTATGCAGATGATGTGTTATTGATATCTAGTAACCCTGAATCCTCAGTCCCAGAAATTTGTTCAGTTATAAATCTGTTCTCAGAGGTATCTGGTTATACTGTTAACTGGTCAAAATCAGAAGCCATGCCGTTATCTAAACTGTGCCCCCCAGATATTAGAAAGAACTGGAAATTCAGATGGATGCCTGAAGGATTAACATATTTGGGTATCAAATTATCGCCAGGTCTAAAAAAAATAATGGAAGCCAACATCTCTCCAGTTATTCAGAAAACTCAAATTCTGTTACAAAATTGGGATAAGTTGCATATTTCCCTGTTGGGCAGACTTAATCTAGTTAAAATGATTTTAACTCCCAAGATCAATTACATCGTTTCCATGTTACCGCTAAAATTTCCTTCCCCTTTACTTAAAACATACAACAGTATGATAGAGAAGTTTATATGGGCAGGAAAAAAACCCATGTTTAATCGGACGAAGTTATATGCTGCAAAAGACAAGGGGGGGTTAGCATTATCACGAATAGACTGGTATCATTTATCATTTTCTTTATCGCAGTTATCTAAAATTCATCTGTCGCCTACGAGGATCCCTCTGTGGGTCAGGATAGAAGAGCAACTGGTACATCCTTTTTCTGTGGAGGCCTTCCTCTCACAAACAGATAGACCAGTCCCCTCCCAAGACCCGGTAATGGCTTTTGCCAGAGAGTCATGGAAAATTGCTCATCAAATAACAAAAACTGATCCATATTTATCAAGCAGATCTTCCATATGGTATAACAAGAAATTGTTAATTGATAAGAAAAGTTTCTTTTGGAACAAATGGATTAGATCTGGGATTCATATTCTTGAGGATGTGATAGGAGATGTGGGATTTAGATCATTTGATGAAATTAAAAATAAATATAATTTGAGTAACTCTGAATTCTGGCGATATTTACAAATGAGACATTGTATTCTCTCAAACAAACATATTCAGCACAGTCTGACTGAAATCCAGGTAATTTCCCGTAAGATTGGAGAGAAAAACAGAGGAGCTTCAAAATTCTTTGAACTTATTAGAAGTACACAAGTGCCAAAACTGGATGGTCTGAAAACGTGTTGGGAGAAGGACCTGGCTCAAATGATTCCAGAAAATAATTGGAAAAAACTATATGCATCTTGGCACTGTTACTCACGTGAAGCACAATCACAACTCATTTGTTATAAGATATTAAATAGATCTTATTGGACCCCTTCAAAACTGGCACGTCTGAAACTCAGAAACAGTGATTTGTGTTGGAGATGTAATGGAAGGGTCGGAACTCTTGTACATATGTTATATGAGTGTGACAAAACTAAAGACATGTGGAATGCAATAATTGAGTTCTTGAATAAGGTGCTGGGCACACACATGATCAAAAACCCTGCATTATGTTTGTTGGGATTACTTCCAGATAACATTCAAATGTCGAAACACCAGAAACTTTGGTGTCGTCTAGCTATGACAACAGGGTGCAGGATAACTTTACGCCACTGGAAATCTCCCACTCAGTCCACTTTTAAGGAGTGGATACAGGTTTTAAGCTCAATGGCCAGCTACGAGCGGGTCACCTATAGAGTGGCTGGGAGGGAAGATTTATTTAACGAGGTGTGGGGCCCTTTCCTAGCTCAGTTGCTGAATATGTAAGATTGTCGCCATCTCTCCATATCTTATTAGAGGCAGGTACAGGATTGGTATCATATGTAGACTTCCTAGGGTGTTTTGTTTTGTTTTGTTTTGTTTTGTTTTGTTTTATGGATCTATGTTTTGTGTGGTAGGTCTGGCCTGTTCTGTACATTATTGCTGGGCTGCATATATTTTATTTTTATTTTTTATTTTTATTTTTTTGCTATTTTTGTTGTTGTTTGTAAGAGGTAAAATAAAATAAAAAGAAAAATTAAAAAAAAAAAGAAACATACTGAGCCATCACATGGCAGAACAGCAGTATACAACAGTATACAAAGCCATGAGGTTTGGGCACTTTTTGTGCTATACACTGGATCAACTGAATTTCAGAGGGACATTTAATGTCCATACATCACAGCAATGTCATGGACTATCTGTCCTAACGGCCCTTTGCGATGCTTACGGGCAAGCCACTTATGCCATTCAATAACTCTGAGATGGTCTACCAGTAACTCCTCTGTATGATTCCCCCTGAGTCTCCACACATTTTCTTTAACCGTTCTCCAGGCTCTCTCTATGTGCTGAGTCTGTGCACCTGTTTGGGCATCGACATATGACACACTGTGATTAACAGTGAAATGGGTGTAACCTAGCTGAGGTAAAGCATTGCCATAAGCTCATCACTTATTATTGTAAATCCCACTTTATCATGGTGAGCTATAAGTGGCACCAGATCTCTCCTTCGTCTTCGCTCGACTAAGTGAAGAACAGGCTTTGCATGTCTTCTCCCTCTCCGGTCCACACCTATCAACCCAAACACCCACTTCTTCCTCTTCCAGCCACCAGCCATTCGTCCCTGTCCGTACTGTTGAAAACATAAAATATTAGGAATTATTCTTCTTTAAACAAAATGAATAATCTGTCATTCAATGTTAATTTGCATTACTATCTTGACGATCTTGCTGCTTGCCTTTCTTTTATGTCTGAAGTGGCTCTCATCAACGGTGACAAACTGCTGCTGCCCCCCAAAGTACTGGCCTCTTGCTAGCTGATATCTGTCCATCGCAGTAGTGCACACACCTCGCAGCTTTTGAGCCATCTTAGACAGGGCTGCTGAGCTTCGAGAAATGTCATCATTGATCAGGTCCACTTGACGTAGACGCAGGCCATGTGCAAATCTGACAGAACAAGGCAAATAATTATTATACCACAGTTCTTTGATCTTTTTGGTTTGATACACAAAGTTTGCATCTACTGCACCCCAGGGTAGCAAAACTGTCCACTACTGTGTAGCCAAAAACAGCAATAATGATGGAAATTGTTTTGTGGTATTTTCTACAGAGCTCTGTCAATACATTTGTTTTGATCAAATCTGTGTTAAACAACAACTCACTTAAAAATATCAAAAATTTAACTTTAAGGGTGGCATGAGTCCGGCCTCACATTATGTGCCCCAGAGGTGTAATTTCATATGTGGGCCAAATACTACACTCCACATGTGGCCCACATCTGTCTGCCAGAGTCAAGACAGTGCTGCATTTGCTGCATCTGGGCCATGTCTGGTTCTCATGTCGTATGCCAGTGCTGAGTGAACGCCACCTGTGCCGGCTTCCACATCTGCCGGGACTGTGCCAAATGTCACTGCTATGTGGTTTTCAAGTGGACACCTCCCTTCACTGATGTTTCATTAAGTTAGGCCCACAAAACCTTGAGAAGGCTTAACAGTGAATTCCAGCATCCTGGAGTGACCCCGCTCCACGCTGCCACTGCAAAACCAGTTTTTCTCATCAATCACAACCCAAACAAACAACTCTACCAAATGACCACATCTGGCATGATTTGCAAACACACTAAAGCCATGCAGCCATCCTTACCTTTAGGTAGTTCCCCAGCTAGCTAAATGATTTAATTTAATGAAGAAAATGCCAGAACTACAGTATACTGATAAAGACTCTTTTCTTTCATATTGGATGGCCAGTGTTTCTCTGCTTGCTCAATCACCTTTGCACATTAACTGTAACAATACTGCAGAAATGTAAACCTGTTTTGAACCCAATAAAACATTCATTAATATGTGACAGCTTAAACATATCTGTATGATGAGTTAAAAGGCGAAGTCAAATATGTAGCTTGAACACTGCAGAGCAGAGAGTAATAGTCAAACAATGTATGATCTGAAGATTAAGCAAATGCTAAAAATGTAAAATCTCTGTTTAATTTCATGGTTAGTTTATTTTGACAATGTTTTAATTGCGTGATCTGTTATCTGCAAGAAAATAGTGATGTGTTGGACCAATCACAGCACTTAGTGCATAGTTACATTTCTGGGGACGTGCACATAAGGCACAGCATTAGGATCTGCATAGGGTCTGTGTATGCTCTGTGCTGTTGCCATAGCTACGCCGTTAAACTGATGCAGAAGCCTATACCGCCTATCAGACAGCAAACAGAGGTCAACAGGGCAGATACTCGCTGAGAGAAGAAATCGCATCAGCCCATCAGAGCTGAGGCATCTGATTCACTGTCAACTGAGGACATTTAGACTGTTTGTTTACTGACAAACAAACGGTATAAACTTGACAAGCCACATGTATTTAACGGTATAAACTTGACAAGCCACATGTATTTACTTTGTTGGGCTAAAATATTAGGCTATAAACAATACAAGCCAGCTCTTCTTTGTGAGCTGTGGCAAAAGAGCCGTCTCTCAGAAAAGAGCTGAACTTTCCATCACTAAATACGGTCTCAAACCATCTCGTTGCTGTTAGGACAGTTGCAGTATTTTACCAGTAGCCTTAGCTCAGTCATAAACTGGTTGAAACTGGTTTAAATGTTTTTGATCATGTTTGTTTTTATTTATTTTATGTTGTGTGGCAACGCCTGAACATATGTGTCAAGCTGATGCAATATTTCCGGAACATCTTGCAGCTCTGAACAAGCAAGCGTGTTTCTTGCTTCCTATACAGGATTGTGAAATAGATACTGGCAGTCTACTTTCCACCTAACCCACCTCCACCAGAGATGCTCTGAATGAACATTTGGCTGCTTTAATGGCTTTCTCCTCAGTTTTTGTACAAAGAATTGCTTTAACATTCATATTTATCATATATGTTGATGACCCAGACATTGAATTCTCACATGCATGTTATTCATCACTGGGTGCCTTGTGACTGACTCTAATTACCCCGACACATGTATGCATGTGAACGATCTGTAAATATGTTACGTGCCTTAAAACTCCAGTTTTCAGACTTTGACGTAGCAAAGAAACATTGCAGGAGGTGCAACTGTTGACTCTTTTAAGGCCCAGCAGTAGCTGAGGGATGATAAATATCTGCCTCAGGAAGGAAATTAGAACGACTTCTACAGCATGACGAACCATGTGACCTCCTCTCCACTTTCCACCCTCCTCTTTCTGCTCTGGATCATAATCTGAACATTTATCAGTGGGTGCAACACTTCTATGTGATAGTCCCTGCTGGAGGAATATCAAGCTGTCAACTCACAGGTGAGAGGGCTGTGCATCCAAACTTTGAACCCATTAGTTCTTTTCTAGTATACTTTGACATATTGCTGTGTTGTAGACTAAAAGCTTCCACTATGCACAAATGAAACGTCTCTGTAATGGACAGTTCTCTTGGTTTGATGCAGTTTCAGCGTTTTAGGGCTGGATCAGGATGAGACACACTTTGTGCTCTGTGCTGGGGATATTCTGTGAGTACATCAATAACTTTATGAGTTACGTGATTACAATTGTACGATTTGTAAGGTTAACAGGACTCAAGTTCAGTTGTAGAAATTGTTTCAGCTTTTCTGGGGTGATTTTTTTTCCGCTGACCTTTTGTCTCAATAGTCTTTGACTCAAATTAGAGTTGATGAGGGATTTGTGAAATGATCACACAAGATGTGAATTGTTTGTACTCAATAACATTTTCATATCGGCCTCAATCTCTGTTTTGGTGCTGAATATAGTCTTCCTCTATGGACACACACAAGGTTTGTTTATTCACTGAAATTACTTTTAAAGTATTATTTTTATATCACACATTGTAAAATGTCAGCTACAGTTATTTTACACCTGAACAATTATAAAGTGGTGTAATCTATAGGTTTGCTGGATACAATAATCTCCCAGAAATATTTCAGATGTGATGATTAATATTTGATATAGTTGCAAAGAACACTAAAAAGCTGAAACTCTTATCATTCATATATCCTTTTCATACAGTGACACACATGGCTGTTGTGGAGCCTGAAACAGAGTGGAGTGATTACTATGAACTGACAACATCAGACAGTAAGTCACATGATGTGTTTTTCTATTATTTACACACATGAATGAGTGATTGAAATAAATACACTTTATGCTGTCTTAGGTTCATTTACATGGAAAGAAAGGCTAACATGTTTACATTCTGATAAAATCTCTTCCAACAGGTAAACCCCAACCTGTCCTCTCTGTGTCTCCATCATGGCTGAGTCCTGGAGCCTCAGTAACTCTGAGCTGTGAGCTTGAACATCCATCTGCAGGATGGAGGTTTTACTGGTATAAAGCTGTTCCTGATCTATCAACAACCTACAACTATGAGCTGCTTCCTGGTAGCATCAATGGAACTGAACAAGATTCCTACATCATTGATGGACAGACACACACAGCAGGATATGTGTGTAGAGCTGGAAGAGGAGACCCAGTGTTTTACACTAATTATAGTCGACCTCGGTTTGTCTGGTCTGGAGGTCAGTTTGGACTTTTATTTATTTTATTTTATTTTTACACTTGAGACATATTTATTCAGAATGACTTTTACTGAGCACAGTTGTGTAACATTTTTAAACTCAGTCATTCTGCATGAGTCCAAAGTTAGAATTTAAAAAAGCTACTATACTTGTAGAGTTTTTGAGAAAACATTTCACTGCTCATCTGCCCCCCTTCAGCAACAGGTAAGCATCAGCTCTTAATGGAAATTAGCTGCACCAGTGTCTGGTCCTTAACAGAAACAAGTCAAGCAAGTTTCTGATGGGTTCCACCCACAGAGTTTCCTGTTTAAAGCTCAAACATTTTGGATATACCATGACCCGGATGACTGAGAACCTTCAGAGACAAGTTCCATTTATTCTTAAACATAACAACAAAAACAAATCCCAAATCTGATGTAATCCAACTGATACCTGAAACACTGAGCATGTAAGGTTTCCACCTTAAGAGCTCATTTCTGCTTTCCTTGTTCTTTTGTCCTCAGATGTGACCTCAACAGTGTCTTTCACAGTGAATCCTGACAGAGAGCAGCATTTTTACGAAGAGTCTGTCAAACTGAGCTGTGAGGGAAACTTGACTGAGTGGAGAGTGATAAGATTTTTTTCTTTCAAGTTGTGGGAGCTGACTTATGTGTGTGAAAGAATTTCAGCATCTACATGCATCTACAGTTTATTGGACACAGACGGAGTGTACTGGTGTGAGTCTGCATCAGGAGAGTTCAGCAATGCTGTCAACATCACTCCAACATGTATGTTAATTCTCCAAGTAATATCTGGATCATGTAGAGAAATGCATGTGTTTTATCAACCTGCTGACTGTGGGTTACACATATTCAGCACTACGTTAAGCACTAAGTTACCATTCTAACTCACTGCATTTCAACATCCTTCTTTCTTTTCTATTCGAAACTGATCTGATCCTAATAGATCTACCCCAACCTGTCCTCTCTGTGTCTCCATCATGGCTGAGTCCTGGAGCCTCAGTAACTCTGAGCTGTGAGCTTGAACATCCATCTGCAGGATGGAGGTATTACTGGTATACAGCTGTTCCTGATTTATCACACAAGTATCCATCTTACAACTATGAGCTGCTTCCTGGTAGCATCAATGGCACTAAACAAGATTCCTACATCATTGATGGACAGACACACACAGCAGGATATGTGTGTAAAGCTGGAAGAGGAGATCCAGTGTTTTACACTTATTACAGTCAACCTCAGTTTGTCTGGTCTGGAGGTCAGTTTGTTTTTCTGTTCATCGCTTTGTTCCTTTCACAAATATCTTTATTTGAAATTAAATGATACCTATTACATTACATAATACCCCATCTAGAAAAATCTGGTGAAATTGTTACAGTTTGAAGTTTCTCTAAATGTATTACATTCTCTGAAATGAATGACATCTTTAAATTCTTGTAGATTAAATATCCCAAACTTGCTGAAGTTCATATCTGTGTCACTGTTAAAGAAAAACAACTGTCAACTGAGCCACGTAGCATGTAAAATATTATTGACCAAGGAAACCTCACACATTAAAAGCTCATGTTCACTGTAGTGCTTTTGTCATTTAATTGTTCTTCTGTTTTTTTCGTCAGATATGAAATCAGCGGCGTTTCACAAAGTGAATCCCGAAAGAGAGTCTGTCACTCTGAACTGTGATAGAAACTCCAAAGAGTGGAGAGTGGTGGCATTGACTAAAGGCTCCTTGATGGAGTGTTCAGACTGTAAAATAAAGACTGCATCTACATACAACTACAGTGTAGAGGAGATGGATGCAGTGTACTGGTGTGAGTCTGCATCAGGAGAGTTCAGCAATGCTGCCAACATCACTCTACACCGTATGTTAATTCATCCTCATAAGGTTTTCATCTCCAAGTAATATCTGAATCATGTAGAGAAGTGCATGTGTTTTATCAACCTGCTGATTGTGGATAACACATATTTAGCACTATGTTGTTGACAAGTTACCATTCTAACTCACTGCATTTCAACATCCTTCTTTCTTTTCCATGTGAAACTGATCTGGACCTAACAGGTCCATCCCAACCTGTCCTCTCTGTGTCTCCATCATGGCTGAGTCCTGGAGCCTCAGTAACTCTGAGCTGTGAGCTTGAACATCCATCTGCAGGATGGAGGTTTTACTGGTATAAAGCTGTTCCTGATCTATCACACAAGTATCCATCTTACAACTATGAGCTGCTTCCTGGTAGCATCAATGGAACTGAACAAGATTCCTACATCATTGATGGACAGACACACACAGCAGGATATGTGTGTAGAGCTGGAAGAGGAGACCCAGTGTTTTACACTGATTCCAGTCGACCTCAAGTTGTCTGGTCTGGAGTTTAGTTTGTTTCCATCTGTTCTCTCAATCAGTAGATTATATGTCACCTTTCATTTTTTCTCTGTGACCTACATGCAGTATCTTGAAAACTAAAACACGTGCTTACAATTCATTGACTGTTCACATTTATGTTCTCCTAATGCAGCAGGATCTTTCTTTTATGCTACCATCAAACTAATTATCTTATTACATTTTCTTTTCAATGTATCAGATAATATGAAAAACACAAAAAGAGAGTTACAAGACTAATCAATTGAACACAAATCCTTACATGACAGAGACAAAATCAATTGGTCCAGGACGTCTCTAAAACATAGGTTATATGTGTTGTCTCAGGGTGTGCTGTGTTGTGTGGGTATATGTTGAGTCTGGAAGAAAGTATATGTATGCACAGGAGGAAAAAGGAGAAGAAAAGAAATAAATGAAAGAGGAAAAAAGAAAGTCCAATAATACTAAGAATAGAATCTGAATATTCTGGTATCAGTAGGTAAGGAATGGCATGTGTTTGAATGTTTCCTCTTCATCTTTGGATACTTCATCAGCTCATGTTACTGCTCTTACTCAGATTGTCAGAGTACAGATGTCAGGTAAAACTATGCAGTTTCTAATTTTACAGACTGTCACGGTCGGTCCGGGGTGAGGTAGGGAGTGGACCCAAAGTGCAGGACTTGGAAGGAGGTTGAGGCAGGAGTAGGTGAGAAGTAGTTTTAATAAAGAAATGAAACAAACTTACAAAAACAAAGTCGCTGCTGACCAGGCAGGGAATCCAAAAACCAGAAACACAAAATAACATAAAACATGGTCTGCATGGAGGAACACGGAGCACAGGTAACAAGTGACGAGTGACAACAACAAACGACATGCAACGAGTATGACGCGACAAGGAACAAAGGGAAGGCAGGGCAATATATACACACACGAGGAACAGAGGGATGACGAGACACAGGTGAAGCAAATCAGACGAGACCAGGGGAAAACCAATGAACTAATCAAAGGGAACACGAAACAAAGAGACACAGGAAATCGAAAACTTAAGTAAAACAGGAAACAGGACATGAAACATGAAACTCAAAACACAAAAAACACAGAACCATGACAGTACCCCCTCCTTAAGGGATGGATACCAGACGTCCCAAAAAACACAAACAACAAAATCTGCAGTCCAAACTCAACAGGGTGGGTGGAGGGGGCGCGGAAGGCGGGAACCAGAGAGTTCAGGGGGGCGACCGGGAGGCCGGGCCGACAGGGCCGAGAGGGCCGGGAGTTCCGGGGGCCGACCGGGAGGCCGGGCCGACAGGGCCGAGAGTTCCGGGGGCCGACAGGGCCGAGAGTTCCGGGGGCCGACCGGGAGGCCGGGCCGACAGGGCCGAGAGGGCCGGGAGTTCCGGGGGCCGACCGGGAGGCCGGGCCGACAGGGCCGAGAGGGCCGGGAGTTCCGGGGGCCGACCGGGAGGCCGGGCCGAGAGGGCCTAGAGTTCCGGGGGCCGACCGGGAGGCCGGGCCGAGAGGGCCTAGAGTTCCGGGGGCCGACCGGGAGGCCGGGCCGACAGGGCCGAGAGTTCCGGGGGCCAAACAGGACCAGGATCCGGAACAGGCACGGGGACGGGAACGGGACCAGGAGCCGGCGTCCGAGCCACCTCGGGAACGGGACCAGGAGCCGGCGTCCGAGCCACCTCGGGAACGGGACCAGGAGCCGGCGTCCGAGCCACCTCGGGAACGGGACCAGGAGCCGGCGTCCGAGCCACCTCGGGAACGGGAACCAGGGAAGAGGCGACCCTCGGAGCCGGGACGGGAACCAGGGAAGAGGCGACCCTCGGAGCCGGGACGGGAACCAGGGAAGAGGCGACCCTCGGAGCCGGGACGGGAACCAGGGAAGAGGCGACCCTCGGAGCCGGGACGGGAACCAGGGAAGAGGCGACCCTCGGAGCCGGACGGGAACCAGGGAAGAGGCGACCCTCGGAGCTGGGACGGGAACTGGAGGCAGCGCCGGAGCTGGCCGCGAGACGACCCTCAGAGCCGTAGAAGGGGCCATTGGGGAGTCCGACCTGGGAGCCGGAACTGGAGACACGGGAGGCGCAGGAGAAGCCGACCTGGGAGCCGGAACTGGAGACACGGGAGGCGCAGGAGAAGCCGACCTGGGAGCCGGAACTGGAGACACGGGAGGCGCAGGAGAAGCCGACCTGGGAGCCGGAACTGGAGACACGGGAGGCGCAGGAGAAGCCGACCTGGGAGCCGGAACTGGAGGCGCAGGAGCAGGAGGCAGGGTTGGATCAAGGCATGGGCGGATCCTCAGAGCCGGGACAGGGAGCAGCGCTGAATCAGGGCATGGACGGATCCTCGGAGCCGGGACAGGGACTGGGAGCAGCGCTGGAGCAGGGCAAGAGCCGACCCTCGAGGCCGGTGCAGGAACAGGAGCTGGGACGGGAACAGGGCATGAGCCGGTCCTCGAGGCCGGTGCAGAAACAGGAGCAGGAGCTGGAGCAGGAACAGAGGCAGGAGTGGCTAGCTGGGAACTAGCAGGCCGGTGGCTAGCAGGCCGGTGGCTAGCAGGCCGGTGGCTAGCAGGCCGGTGGCTAGCAGGCCGGTGGCTCTCCACTGCATGGATAGCAGGCTGCCGGCCTGCAAGCCTGCCTCCATGGTGACCACGAGGGCCTGACCTCCCTGTTGGGGCCCTCATGGCCAAACGTGTGCCAGCATACAAAGCAGAAAACTCAGGGATGAGCCATGGCTTCCACTCGAGCATAAGATCCTGATAATGATCGAGCACTTGCCTTTTGTCGTACTCCTCACCAAAAACAAAGTCCGCTGGGTCCTTTAGTGGTCGCGTCATTCTGTCACGGTCGGTCCGGGGTGAGGTAGGGAGAGGACCCAAAGTGCAGGACTTGGAAGGAGATTGAGGCAGGAGTAGGTGAGAAATAGTTTTAATAAAGAAATGAAA
This sequence comes from Planiliza haematocheilus, assembly GCA_005024645.1. Classification (NCBI taxonomy): domain Eukaryota; kingdom Metazoa; phylum Chordata; class Actinopteri; order Mugiliformes; family Mugilidae; genus Planiliza; species Planiliza haematocheilus. The sequence goes on from SRSE01001434.1 coordinate 58,158, forward strand.
CAAACTTACAAAAACAAAGTCGCTGCTGACCAGGCAGGGAATCCAAAAACCAGAAACACGAAATAACATAAAACATGGTCTGCACGGAGGAACACGGAGCACAGGTAACAAGTGACGAGTGACAAGAAACAACAAACGACATGCAACGAGTATGACGCGACAAGGAACAAAGGGAAGGCAGGGCAATATATACACACACGAGGAACAGAGGGATGACGAGACACAGGTGAAGCAAATCAACAGACGAGACCAGGTGAAAACCAATGAACTAATCAAGGGAACACGAAACAAGGAGACACACAGGAAATCGAAAACTTAACAAAGTAAAACAGGAAACAGGACACGAAACATGAAACTCAAAACACAAAAAACACAGAACCATGACACAGACTGCTGCTTGTTGCATATCAATTCAAATATACTTCAATGGTATTATTCATAGTTTGACCAAAACACTGCACCTTGTCATGCTTGTACTAATTTACAGTAATTAAAGAATGAAAGCAAATAAATATTTGCATTGTGGCCTTTTTCAGATTAATATCACTCTTCTTGCTTTGACTCTTTTTCAGATTTCCATTCAGCAGCGTCTCTCTCAGTGAATCCTGACAGAGTGCAGCACTTCAAATATGACTCTGTCTCTCTGAGCTGTGAGGGAAACTCTACTGAGTGGAGAGTGAGGAGGTTTACTGATTATGGCTTCCTGTCACACTGTTCTACCTGGGGGACAATGAATGGATCAACATGTAATGTTGATAGGTTATGGGGCAGTAATGCAGTGTACTGGTGTGAGTCTGGATCAGGAGAGTTCAGCAACGCAGTCAACATCACTGTACATGGTATGTTCTAATAGTTCTTTTCTTTTGTTTGTAAATGATTAAAACATCACATCATGATGACCCAGTTATGTGACATGTTACATCATTGAAACAAACAGACAACAGTTCTTCATAGTCTGTCCTGTTTTAATGCAATCAGAGTAAACTAAGCATCATGCTACTTTTAGTTGTCCCACAATAAATCTCTCTTTCTTTATTGTTATTTCTGTAATAAATCACTAAAAAGCAGAACATTTCTACCACCAAAGTGTTCCTTCAGCCTATCATGTAAAGACGCTGTAGTCAAGTAGGAACCCGACTAAAATATTCTAGTTAGGTTGGTGTGAAACATTTGCAGGGCTCAGGATTCAAACCAAACATCTTGGGCAACGTGAGACTTCTTGGTATTGATTGAAGTTTTCCCTTTCTAGTGCAATACAGAGCTCTTTCTGAAACTGGAACTTCAAATGCTTTGACTGTTTTCCAAATGGAGGCATTGATTGAGTTTTGAACTCAAACCACTGTAGCCTATTAAATACTGTATGTCCATATTTGTTCTGTAGCTAATGGGCCCGTATTTGACTTCTCATCTGTGGCTGCAACAAAACATCCTCATCATCACATTCATACTTTCCAAGCACATATTGGTACTTACCACCATGAGGGTTTGTTTTAGTGGAGGTTTGGAGTGTTCACAAGTTTCTGAGGCTCAACAGGTCCAACGTGATCTAAAGGACATTGTAATAAGCTGTTGGTTATTTGGTGGGAAGGGATAGTTGTAAGATTCATACTGCAGTTTGTAATTATTCAGAAACCAAATGTCTGATATAATATGTATGCATATAGAAAGCATTCTCCTCATTGGATGTCAGCTGTTTGAAAAGTCTGACTAAATCATTGTTTGACTGTTTTCCAGGTTCTTCTGGTATCATCCTGGTGAGTCCTGTCCATCCTGTGACTGAGGGAGAACCTGTTACTCTGAGCTGCAGGTTCAGTCAACAACAAATACTTTCCAATGTGTTTTTCTACCACAATGACAAACTCATCCAGAATGATACCAGAGGGGAGCTGAATATCTCTGCAGTGTCAAAGACACATGAAGGCTTCTACAAGTGTGAACATTCAGGAAAACAATCACCACAGAGTTGGATGGCTGTAACATGTGAGTTAGTTTTCAGTTTATTTTTAATAATAGCAGTCTTCATATGTAAAGGCCATTTCTTAAATTGATTTCTACTCATATTTAATTGAATCCCATTATTTATTCCACCAGTGTCCAGGTCTGAAAGCTCTTCATTTCTTGGTCCATTGATCGTTGGACTGGTTTGTGGAATTTCACTGATTATTCTCCTGCTTCTTCTTTCTTGCCGCACAAAAATAAAAGGTGAGACATTTTCCACTTAATTATTTACTAAAATCACTGATAAATTCTGATGTTATGGCATGAAATGAAGAACATTTTTCAGATTAAACAGTTTCATATTTGTATTTGTCTCTTTTCCAGGTGCATGCAGTAACAGGTTGGTCCAACACTCTTGTCTCTCTCTGATCCTAATAACAATACTTTCCATGTTCCTTATTAAACTCCTTCATGCTTTAGTCTCTCTCAGTCTCTGAACATCAATCAAGGCTCTGCTACACAGCAAACAGTGAACCAGAATGAAACTCCAGTTTACTCCTCTCTTCTCCATGGTCAGCCTTTCCAATCATTCTTTTCACTTCAACTATTTCTAACACCCACTTTGACTTTTTCAAAGCAAAGCTGAAGTGACTCATTGGATGTTGTCTTGATTTTCTCTGACCTGTAGCTGATGTTTCTGTCTATGAATCAATCAGAGGCTCTGGAAACACAGGAAGTGGTACAGTATAAACTTTGATTCATGTGGAGCTGTCAGACTTTAGATTATTATCAGTGACTGATCTAAATTCATGGAACATTCTGGATGCATTTACTGATGCTTTTATCTTAACAGGTAGACATGATGCGACAGAGGAGAGCTCTGTCTACAGTAATGTGAATCCTGAATCAGCCAAAGGTAAAGATGTTTACATTACTCCCTCTAGATCAGTAGTAATCAAATTACATTTATTCACATTATGCGCCGGAATGGATTTAATTTCTGCAACAAATGTTTAATATTTTTTGTTTTTCATATAAAACATCTCAGAGAGAATAGATTGTTAAATAACCTTTAATTTATTTAACAATAATATTTTTCTTACCTTTAAATAATCTACAAACCAACAATGTAATATATTATCATAATGTTAACCAACAATGCTCAGAATAAATAAAACTTGTGCAACAGTCCATTATTCCTGAAAGATTATAAGAAACAAACATCATGATTACTATTACATTACTGCAGCAAATACAACAATAATCTATCTCTTGATCTATCTCAGATGTTCAAAAGTATTATCTACATTTACATCTATAGCTTTGAGTAGTTGTGTGTGAGAGAGTCTGAGTATTTCAAACTGAGTATTGTGACATATCATAATCAAAATGGTCATGAAATTGTCCAGATTGATACAAATACTGAAGCTGGATGATGTAGTTTTTGAGCTATGACCATCTGTTCAAAAGTGCTACAGCTGCAATCAAAATGATTCAACCCCTACTGCAAACTAGGTTTATTGGCTAAATGTACCACTATGTCTTTGTTGTTCACTTTCATACTTTTACTGATAGTGATTTTTGTTTCAGGTCCATAAAGAGAAGAGCATCATCAGCAAAGCAAGAGACTAGTGGACAATGACATGAAAGCCAACATTTGTCTTTAAGCCGTGTTGACAACATCCACTGCCTGGCCAACAAAAAGAAAAAAAAGAAAGTCAAATAGAAGAAGAACAACATTATGTGTCCAAAGAATGAGGTCAGCTGACTACCTGAATATACTGAATGACCAGGTTATTCCATCAGTGGATGTTTTCTTCCAAGATGACAATGCCAGGATTCATGGGGCTCAGATTGTGAAAGAGTGGTTCAGGGAGCATGAGACATCATTATCACACATGGATTAGCCACCACAGAGTCCAGACCTTAACCCCATTGAGAATCTACAATAGTTTAGTACGTCTTTTCTGTTCTGAGTGATTTGTGTTTGTGCTCATTGAACACTTCTCTGTCTCAGTCATTGTTATTTACATGCATAGCTTTTCTCATCAGTTATGTGTCTTTATGATTCATGTTGATAATATTGTACTTATTTTTTTACTTTTTCTTTATTACTGATTTTATATAAATATACTTTTATATACAGATATGAAATATACAGATTTTCTATATAGCTTTTGATGAACAGTCCTATACTTCAAACATCTAGTGGAGCCAATGCATCGCTGGCTCAGGGCAGTTTTGACAGCAAAAAGGGACCCACCCAATATTAGACAGGTGGTCATATTGTTATGACTGATTGGTGTATATTTGTTCAATAATATAGTTTGTGCATGTGCTATGTTCATGCATCTGTGGCATTTATATTCAAAATAAAAACATTAAAAAAAACACTGAAAAAATTAAATGTGTGTATATGGAGACAAGTTATGACAGATTTAAAACATACAGTATTTAAAATGGGATTTTAGCTGACAGCTGAGAAGTGAATCATATGTCATGTTGTGTTATACTCTATAGCTTCTTATATTTTCACTCTAAATAGCATCCATATGATTCTGGCAGTTTATGTAATTATACTGAATATTAACTGAAAAAAAACTAAACAGAAAAAAAGACACATCTCTGTGTGGCAACACCTGGAAGTATGTGTCAAGCAGTGAACAAGAAAGAGTGTTTCTTGCTTCCTATACAGGATTGTGAAATAGATACTGGCAGTCTACTTTCCACCTAACCCACCTCCACCAGAGATGCTCTGAATGAACATTTGACTGCTTTAATGGCTTTCTCCTCAGTTTTTGTACAAGAAAATTGCTTTAACATTCATATTTATCATATATGTTGATGACCCAGACATTGAATTCTCACATGCATGTTATTCATCACTGGGTGCCTTGTGACTGACTGAATTACCCCGACACATGTATGCATGTGAACGATCTGTAAATATGTTACGTAATATATACTTTGACATATTGCTGTGTTGTAGACTAAAAGCTTCCACTATGCACAAACACAGTTACTTTTTAGTTTACATTTGTAACTCTTTGATTCAAATTAGAGTTGCAGTTAACACCTTTGTTCAAACAGAAGATTTGTTTTTATTAAATTAAAATCAAAGATAACTCATCAGAACTGAGGCCACTTTATTTTAAAAAGTATATTACATGCCTCAACATATGCATGTATCCAAACAACATTTCTATATGCTATATTTAAATTAAAGCTCCAGTTTCTATCACGTGAAGCAGCAAAGCAACATTGCAGCACCTGCAGCCACTGACACTTTGACTCAGAGCAGAAGCTGAGAGGACGATAAACGTTTATCTCAGGAAGGAAATGAAAAAGACTTCTTGTCTAAAGCCTGATAAGACATGTGTCCTCCCCAATACTTTTCATCTTTATCTCAGTGACTTAATCTGTACATTTCTGTGTTTGCTGGAATATGAATGCATGACATCTGCTTGGTAGTGTCTGCTGGAGGGATATCAAGCTGAGAAACTTTAAACTCATTAGTTATGTGTTAGTAGTCTGACATATTGCAGCATCGTAGACTAAAAGCTTCCAGACAACTCAAACCCAGAATTTTAGAGCTGTTGCAGCGTGCTGGGGTTATTCTGTGAGACACACATCCTTATTTTATGTATTAGTATGGAACGCTAACAAGGACAGAGGAGAAGTATTTTGAAGAGTTATACACCTCCCGCTGCCTACAGCTAAACTGAATTAATTCAAGAATGCTGTGTTTTTAAAGTAATAAAATTACTATTTTAATAGTGAAATACAGGAACTGTCTTACCCTTTATTCAGCATCAGATCAACACCAAGTCATTATTCACAGTCGTGAAAGTTCATTTGACTCGGTTCGTCAACATATCCTGTATATTTCTGTTGCAATAATAAAAAAGATAATTCTTCTAATTCCCCATATATTAACCTCCAAACACATCTTACAGTTTTAATGACTGTATTGTGTTTACAGCGGACAGCCAACAGAGGGCGCTGTTGAGTCATGGCTTTATCGTCTTGGTTGAGTTTCATCAGACTGTAGTAACCACCATGGAAACTGCAACTCATATCAATATTTCAGCTGTCTTATAATGGTGTTAATGTAAAATGATAATGGATTGATGATAGAGTAGTGTAGCCCTGTTTGAATAAAGTATTCTGAGATGATAACAGTCCACTCCTGTGAGACACATAATCAGAAGACTCCTGATGTTGTGACTGTAGATCATTACCTGGATTAACATACATCATCCAGTGCTTAGATAATGTTTGCGTGCTGGTTTAGATCATTACAGATGAGCAGTATCAGCACCCACTGCTTAACATATTCAACATAACACTACACTGCTGTGAGGCAACTGTTGAGACTGACAGTTTAGCACCAGCATAAAGCAGGAAATGTAAACATATGTAAGCACAGTGAATGACGCCTGTTGTCTTCATGTGAACACATGAGCTGTGGTTTAAATGTGATGATGCCTAATACTTGCTATCAGTTAGATGTGAAGATGGGACAGACTGTGCTCTGTGTGCTGCTGGCCTTATCCTTTCAGTACATTTCTGACTTTTTCTGTTTGGACGCCGCAGATCAAGTCAGTGAATGGTGAGGATTACAGATATCACTGCTTTAATTTGTCTCTGAGCCTGAACAGACTTTTATCAACAATTGTGCCTGGTGCCTGTGACTTAACTTTGTCCATTGTATAAACCAGGGATTAACTCAGCCCTCTGTCTATGTGCCAATACAGGTTATACATCGTTGGAAAGCTTGATCTCTTGAGATTACAATGATGCACAACATTTCAGGATACAATAATAACTGCAGCCTCGGTAACAACACTCAGTAACAAACATATAACTGTATACGACTCATCTTCTGAGCATCACAGTATTCCAAGAGCAGATACAACCAAGCTGAGGCATCTGGTATTTCTGAATGCCAGACATACTAAAGACTTTTATCTAAAGTGTGATGTTAAAACTGTGGACTTTATTTACTAGATTTGTTTGCTGTAGTTCAGTTGTTAATTTAAAACTTTGATTAAAATATTTAACAATAGTAACTATATTTCTTTGTAATGTAATTTCCCCAGTGTGGGACAATTAAAGGTTTTTCTTATCTTATCTTATCTTATCTTATTTCTTTGTAATCCAGGGCTTGGACATTGAGGTCATGGAGGACTACAAGTACCTGGGTATTCATTTCAACAACAAACTGGACTGGACACACAACATTAACGCCCTGTACAAGAAGGGCCAAAGTCGTCTCCACCTGTGACTGAGGTCCTTTGGAGTGTGCAGGGCACTGCTCAGAACTTTCTATGACTCTGTGGTGGCTTCTGCCATCCTGTATGCAGTGGTCTGCTGGAGCAGTGGGAGCTTAGAGAGGGACAGGAAGAGACTGAACAAGCTGGTCAGACGGGCCGGCTCTGTCCTGGACTGCTCTTTGGACTCCATTGAGGAGGTGGGTGAGAGGAGGATGTTAGCCAAGCTGACATCAATCATGGACAACCCCTCTCATCCACTGCATCAGACTGTTTCAGACCTCAGCAGCTTCTTCAGCAGCAGACTGCTGCATCCACGATGCAAGAAGGAACGCTACCACAGGTCCTTCATCCCAGCTGCCACCAGGCTGTACAACACCAGCCTGACTCAATAAAAACTCTTTTTGCACAAATAAATCTGCTTTGTTGCACTGCCTTTTTGCCACTACGTCACCATCTCATAGTTTTTTCCAAGTTTAAACATGTCTTTATATTGATAGTTTTTCTCTATGTATTTTTCAGAGTATTGTTACTTTTTGTATGTATTTTTCAACTCTTTTCCCTGTCGAAGTTGTCATTGTTTTCTGTATATATATTTTGCCAAATTTCATGCTACTGTGACAAGGAAATTTACCATACGTGAGATTAATAAATATATCTTATGTCTTATCAACTGTCTTGCCATCACACAAACCATTCACTAATCACTAAATTAGGATAACATAGAAGGCTCTGAGTGAAACCATATGAAGAGCCATGTGGGAGCCATAAGAGCCTGCTCTTCCAGACTGACAAACAGGTTCTAACAAACCGGACATATTGGTGGTAAACACAGAGCACAAGAAGGCGGTGGTGATAGATGTGGCGATACCAGCTGATGGCAACATCAGAAAGAAGGAACACGAAAAGGTTGAAAAGTACCAAGGGTTGAAAGAACAGCTGGAGCAGATGTGGAAGTTCAAGGTGAGGGTGGTCCCCGTGGTAGGAGCACTCAGGGCAGTGACCCCCAAACAGGAGTGGCTGTTCCTGGTTCCAGTCCTGGGAACAGCTGAGATAACCCTCTAAGACAACCCTCAAAGTCCCAGGGCTCCATCAGAGGACCCTTAGCTTGAGACAGATACCACCCCAAGAGGGTGAGAGGGACGTTTTTAAATGTCCCTGTATAGCATATATGTATATAAAATGTTGCAACAATTAACATGACTTAGATTTACCCTGCTCTAGGTCATATATATTGTTGCTGAAAGCTCTGTCTATCTTTGTTTTTATTATTGTGCACTGCACCTTTACAGCAAAACAGCACTGTCCCTTTAAGAAAGACTGTAGTCTTGAATGGTTGTTGATGATGATGCGCATGTTTCTAAACCTAATGTAGAGGGAAGCTCACAAACAAGAACGATCAGTACAGTCCTACCTGACAACTTGAAATCTATGGAGTGGTTTATAAGCATGTTATTAGGAGAAAAACAACATGGAGGCTTTAAGCTAAATGCCTGATGGGAGGAGGAGATCCATTATGGAACAAATGCTTTAAACAATAATGAATGAATGTATAATGTAGGAGACTACTTTTATAGTTGTAACAAAGAATGTTTGAAACATCATCATGACAAGAAGCAACTATTAAATCTGCTGAATCAAAACACAGACACAGTAGAGTCAGTAAAGGTTGAAATGTTTGGGCCCATCATTGAGTCTAAAGCCAAAAAGGAGACTGACAACCCCCCCCCCCCCCCCCCCCCCCCCACACACACACACACACACACATTACAATTAGTATCATTTGTCCAAAACTTGTTATATGTACAAAAAAAAGAAAAAAGACATGGAATAACTTTATTAACATTGTTTCTTAGTCTCTTACAGAAAAGATTAGTGCATTAAAGTGCAATTTGCCTAAATAAAAAAATAAATCCTTATTTAAACTATTGTAGGTATTAAATTATTTATTTATTATTTAAACTATTTTACCTTATATGATGCCAACAGTGCTCGCTGGTTAAATGACGTAGCAGTCACAAAACGGGATGATTGCTGGCAATCGGAGCGTTTTTTCTGAACAAACATACCGGTACGGTCTTTCCTCGTCCCCGACCGTAGTTACAGTGAAGCCAAACGCTACATATGTTTCGACGTTTCGTTTTGAGTGACTTTCCTTTGTCTTATTATCTTCCTCTCTAACGGCCTTTCTTTTCATCCCTATCAAATATTTTTCCATGTTCCTCAGTTTGTTTACATCTCTACGACGGAGTATTAGGGCCACACATGAAGAAAATTTATTTTTTTGCCATGACGAGATTAAACTCGACATGTTAAAGTCGACACGTCGAGATTAAAGTCGACATGATATTTCAACTTTATTCTCGAAATGTCGAGTTTAAAGTCGACATGTCGAGTTTAATCTCGTCATGGCAAAAATATTTTTTTTCTTCATGTGTGGCCCTAATACTCCGTCGTATTTACCGCCGGCTCTGTTAAAAAACACCATAGAGCTAACAGTGCGCACAATGAGAGCGCCACTGCCACCTACGTTCTAGATGCGCAATTACACTTTAATAGAATACAACAAGAGCAAGCACTTGCTTGCTCTTGTTGTATTCTATTAAAGTGGCATTGCACGGCGCCCCCCCAGGGGGGCGCGCCCCACTATTTGAGAAGGACTGGGTTAATGTATCTTTCATATAAACAGCTGAGGTTCAATAGCAACAACCAAATACTTCATTTTTATTTTGTAGCTATTTAGATCAGTGACACATGTAAGATGTTGAGAATTATTAGAGGAACTCTCCAAAAAAAAAAAAAAAAAAAAATTTGTGAAACATACGATAATACAAAACGACCACCAACGGAAACAAATCGTCACAAATCGTGACTGTCACTCTGCACTAATAATACTAACACTACCTGCTGTCATCTGTGTGTTTCTGTTTACCAATGTGTCACATGCTCCTATAGCTTATTTATATTATAGTATTAAAAGAAATATGAATGAACAGTCTATGGTCACAGTCAGCAGCAACAAGCTCAGCTGAAGACTGGAAGACTTTAGTTAGAGCACATTGTTTTCTGACCTGTAGGTGTCTCCATGAGTAGAAAGAATGGAGTTACTAACTGTCCATTCTGCTACAGGCTTATTTCTATCTACTGACAATCAATGACCTCATCATTTCTAACTGAGCCACCTTGAAAAGAGGAAATGCAGCCTGTGCTTCAAACTAAATGTCTGCTGCTCAGTAGATGACTAGCTGACTATCAGCTTTCAGCTCACAGCAGAGAGGAATGCAGACAAAGAGCACAGTCATCATTTAATCTGCCTTTAAACTAGAATAACAGGGTTCAGTAACATTTATTTCTTAACATTCATTCATTCAGTTTGTCAAGCAGACAACATGACAGCATCACTAAATCTCTTGGAGAGATATTTCTTCATTCAAAGTCTCTAAAGGCCTCAGATTTAAAGATCCTCCTCACATATCTCTAAACACATTCAAAGTGCTCCCCCATGGTTCACATGTTCTTTGTTCTCACTGATATTATTTATACAGAGCAGCACTTCCTAACTGATGTGTGAAAGTGACGTGTGCTCAGATCAACCACTGTGATAGAGTTGTGTTGAAACTATTGTTCTCAGGAGCCAACACATGGCCAGGAAGGCCAACAATTCATCCAAGACATTTTAGAAAACTACTCTGTCTACTGTTTCTGTTTGCATGCATACACATATTGTATCTGCACACACCTCCCTTTAGATAACCAGCAGTATGGGTGCAGGTGGAGTGGGTGTAACGTTAAATACACAACAGGAAATAGGATTTGATGCAATGAGAGCAAAACCAATTGGTTTAAATATTTTGGATTTTGTGACGAATTCAAACTACATATTCTCTGTTCCATCTTGATTTATCAGTTTCTACATCTGTTTTATTTCATTGTCTTGCATCAAGAGGTAAGTTTGCAGTAGCTGGACAGGAAGTGAGACATTTCTCAGTTCTATCTTTGTCTTCTTATGCTGCAGATGAGTTGTTGTCTCAAATGCAAACAGTAAATGTTTCTCTGAAGCAGGAGAAATTAGATTTAATCAGTGAAAACAGTGATTCTGGAAACATTTGGTAAGATTTGCACAAAGACAAGAAGAGAAGAAGTCTCCCAGGTTGTTTGTGGTGTAAATGGTGTCATTGTTTCTGGTGTACTTTCTCATAGAGGGGTTCATCAGTTTAATCAGTCTAGCTTCTGCAGGTTCTTCTGCACTTCTCATCTCAATGATAACCACATTTGATTAGAGCTACAGCTCCTTCTAATGCATCAGAGCTGGGAGAGGGGGAAGGACTTCATCATCATGTTCACTCCTTTTTCTCAACACTATTTCTGTTTTGATCACTTCCTGTGAATGAAGTCATGGCCACATTTGACTCCAGAGTTTCAGTAGAAGGAGAAGACATGTAGAGAGTGTTCAGTTTGACAGACTTTACACTGGTGAAGCTCAGCTTTGGGATTAAAGATGAAGAATAATCCTATTTTCAGATTGTAGTTTAAAACCTGCATGGATTCCCTCCAGCTGCTGTGCTGAACTTAGTGAGTATGACACCTCTTGTTATCAGTAGGTCCTCTATTCATTCTACATGGAAAAGGATTTATTGTATCTTTCAAACATGTGATTGTAATGACTTTATGCAGCAGCCTTTCCAGCAGCATCAAGAATCACTGTCTCTTTGTAAGACAGCAGTAGTCTACAGGATGATCATATCTGTGGCTGAGTTGTTTTGTTCATGTCTTGTTGTCTGTTGTTGTCATGTTTGAGTTTATTTAAAGCGATGCACAGACCTTTGTGTGAGATGCAGTCTGATATATTTATATATTTCTGCAGTGCCATGAGAGGGTTGGCTGTGGTCAGACTATGGTTAGTTTTGAACTTTGTGCAAAAGGAAGGAAGCTGAGACAGAACAAGATGAATGTTATTTATTTATTTGTGGTTTCTGCAGTTTCATCAGATGAAATCTTGATGTGAGGATGGGACACACTTTGCTCTGTGAGCTGGGCTTATTCTGTGAGTATGTTACTGACATACCCCCCATGACGTCACAGGTGATGGTCTGGTCCATTTCCTGGTCCACTGCAGTGTGTGGGAGGGTCTGCAGCCATAAACATATCTTCCTCTATTGAATGTTGTGAGGGTGGATGCATGTCTCTATATTTTATTTCAAATGTGGAGCTGTAGATACTGCCATCACATTGGCTCAGATTCCTCAGAGAGTTTTCCTCTCATATCTCAGGAACACTTGGTTATGTTTGTAGTAGTGATCCTTTAATGCATCCTTCATGCTCATGTTACACATTAAATATTTCTTATTAAATATTAGAGTTTGTTTTAGTCTCTTAATGTCTGACATTTCCTCCTTTATTGCAGTGCTCTATACACTCCTCTACAAAGGACATGCTCAAGGTGATTAAACAGTTTGAACTTTCTTGTCTTTGTTTTTAATTATTCTCTAAAAACTAATCTCAACCTACTGCATCATGTTTCTTTTTACTGTATGTACTGACACAGATTGTGTCTACCATATTTCCTAAAAGTGTTTTTCATTCCTAACTGTATGTTCATGTTGCTTCTAGATGCTGTGCTGACTACTGACCCCTACTGGTCACCTTTGTTCACTGGAGAGTCTGTTACCTTCATATGTGACATGAAGGAAGGAGGAGTCAGTGACTGGCATTATACAATCAACAAGGATGGAGGAGAATTTACTCCCTACAGCACACATCAACGATACACATTCAAACCTCTGACTACAGGTCACAGTGGTGGATATCAGTGCTGTGGTCACCACAAGAGCCCATATCAGACAAAGTGTAGTAATACTGTCTCTTTAACTGTATCTGGTAAGACCTGGATATTTTATCAACAACACTAATTAATGATTCCTGTAGAAATATGCATATTAATGATGTAATACTTTGAACATTTAATCACTTCTACACTCTAAACATTTATTAGAATACTGTAAAACTTGAACCTTTGACCAGGACCTGAGCTACTTTTCTCAGTTCCTGATACTGTTATCTAGAATGACCACACGTATGATCTTTGATAGAAAATAAAAGGTATTGTAGATAAACATGTGAAAAATAAACTGAGAAAAGATGTGACTGAACTGGACATATCAAGAATTACACATCAAGGTAACTTTTTAGTTCTAATTATTACAGAAGCAGTCATACTGTGTTTATTTTGAGATTCCAAACCAAAGTTGATGGAGCTCTGACACCTTGATGAAATGGAGACAAATCACAGATGATTCAAAATATCTGAAACTAAAGAGAAAATAACCAATGATTAACATAGAGAGATTCTCAGGGTGGAGAATAGTAACATATTTTAGAATTTGAAGAAGAGGAAGAACTTAGAATTGATAAAACAAATCTGTTGACCAATAATACATTTAATGTATTTTTTTCACAACAGCAAATCAACCTCAGGCCTCACTAACAGTAGACAACAGAGTCATAGCAGCAGGAGGCAGAGTGACACTGACCTGCTCTGTGGAGACCTCTGCTGGATGGAAGTTCTACTGGTTCAGACGTAGATCAGAGTCTGATGGAGCTGAGACAGTAAGAGCTGGAACATCATCCACCACTGAGAGTGTTTCAGAAGGAGGCATCTATCACTGCAGAGGAGGAAGAGGAGACCCAGAGTTCTTCACAGCAGACAGTAATGCTGTCACAATAGAGGAACCAGGTGAGTGTTGTGTTTTTGTTTTCAAACTCCACATGTGACCTGCATTCATGATTAATAACATCATGATTAATGTTACATTAACACCTGGTAACTCTAGAGGTTTTCTGTTTGTTGTGTCTTTCTACATTGTCTATATCTAGAAGTGTGTTCAACAAGGCTGTTGTCACACAGCAACTGGTCTCAAGCACTAAATTAAGATGTGAAGTTCAGGGCAGCTGAATGATTGTATTCGTATTTGTTCTTATGTGGTTTCCTGCATTTGGCTCCAAGTAGCCCATGATTCAACATGAAAGTAAAAAAAAAAAAAAATGCATCTATGACCTTCTGTTGGTATTTCTATGTTCTAACTGGAAACTCTTGAACATGACCAGATCCAAACAGACCTGTTGTGACTCTTCAACCCAACTGGACTCAGATATACAGAGGAGAGACGATCACTGTCAGATGTGAGATCCATGGAGGAGACACTGAGTGGGAGTATGAATGGAGAACAAGCAGCTCCAGGAAACCTTCAAATCAAAATGAATTCAGGATTAGTTCTCTGTCCCACAGTGGAAACTATGAATGTAGGAGCAAAATGAAAAGAGATCAACATAAAACAACAGAGTGGAGCCATTCAGTCACAGTGACAGTAACTGACAGTAAGTCCCATTATATAACAGCTTATTGAAGTGTGTTTTTGTTATTATGAAGAGATGTGAATATAATATTTAGATATTCACAAAGTTTCTGATTTAAAGTGAATATTCAAAGAGATGAGACATAACATGTTTAAAACATCTTTCAACAGTTAAACTCCAACCTGTCCTCTCTGTGTCTCCATCATGGCTGAGTCCTGGAGCCTCAGTAACTCTGAGCTGTGAGCTTGAACATCCATCTGCAGGATGGAGGTTTTACTGGTATAAAGCTGTTCCTGATCTATCAAACAAGTATCCATCTTACAACTATGAGCTGCTTCCTGGTAGCATCAGTGGAACTGAACAAGATTCCTACATCATTGATGGACAGACACACACAGCAGGATATGTGTGTAGAGCTGGAAGAGGAGACCCAGTGTTTTACACTGATTCCAGTCAACCTCAGTTTGTCTGGTCTGGAGGTCAGTTTGTTTCCATCTGTTCTCTCAATCAGTAGATTATATGTCACCTTTCATTGTTTCTCTGTGACCTACATGCAGTATCTTGAAAACTAAAACACATGCTTACAATTCATTGACTGTTCACATTTATGTTCTCCTAATGCAGCAGGATCTTTCTTTTATGCTACCATCAAACTAATTATCTTATTACCATTACATTTTCTTTTCAATGTGTCAGATAAAATGAAAAACACGAAAAGAGAGTTACAAGACTTTGAAACTTGTTTTTTTTAATTGAACACAAATCCTTACATGACAGAGACAGAATCAATTGGTCCAGGACGTCTCTAACACATAGGAGGTTATATGTGGTGTCTCAGGGTGTGCTGTGTTGTGTGGGTATATGTTGAGTCTGGAAGAAAGTATATGTATGCACAGGAGGAAAAAGGAGAAGAAAATAAAGAAATAAATGACAGAGGAAAAAAGAAAGTCCAATAATACTAAGAATAGAATCTGAATATTCTGGTATCAGTAGGTAAGGAATGGCATGTGTTTGAATGTTTCCTCTTCATCTTTGGATACTTCATCAGCTCATGTTACTGCTCTTACTTATCAGATTGTCAGAGTACAGATGTCAGGTAAAAGTATGCAGTTTCTAATTTTACAGACTGCTGCTTGTTGCATATCAATTCAAATATACTTCAATGGTATTATTCATAGTTTGACCAAAACACTGCACCTTGTCATGCTTGTACTAATTTACAGCAATTAAAGAATGAAAGCAAATAAATATTTGCATTGTGGCCTTTTTCAGATTAATATCACTCTTCTTGCTTTGACTCTTTTTCAGATTTCCATTCAGCAGCGTCTCTCTCAGTGAATCCTGACAGAGTGCAGCACTTCACCTCTGACTCTGTCTCTCTGAGCTGTGAGGGAAACTCTACTGAGTGGAGAGTGATGAGCTTCCCTGAGGACCTCTACCTGTCCTGTCGTGACTGGAAGAGAATGACAGAATTCCCATGTAAATTATCCAGATACCAGTCTAATAATGCAGTGTACTGGTGTGAGTCTGGATCAGGAGAGTTCAGCAACGCAGTCAACATCACTGGACATGGTATGTTCTAATAGTTCTTTTCTTTTGTTTGTAAATGATTAAAATATCACTTCTTGGGCAACGTGAGACTTCTTGGTATTGATTGAAGTTTTCCCTTTCTAGTGCAATACAGAGCTCTTTCTGAAACTGGAACTTCAAATGCTTTGACTGTTTTCCAAATGGAGGCATTGATTGAGTTTTGAACTCAAACCACTGTAGCCTATTAAATACTGTATGTCCATATTTGTTCTGTAGCTAATGGGCCCGTATTTGACTTCTCATCTGTGGCTGCAACAAAACATCCTCATCATCACATTCATACTTTCCAAGCACATATTGGTACTTACTACCATGAGGGTTTGTTTTAGTGGAGGTCACAAGTGTCTGAGGCTCAACAGGTCCAACGTGATCTAAAGGACATTGTAATAAGCTGTTGGTTATTTGGTGGGAAGGGATAGTTGTAAGATTCATACTGCAGTTTGTAATTATTCAGAAACCAAATGTCTGATATAATATGTATGCATATAGAAAGCATTCTCCTCATTGGATGTCAGCTGTTTGAAAAGTCTGACTAAATCATTGTTTGACTGTTTTCCAGGTTCTTCTGGTATCATCCTGGTGAGTCCTGTCCATCCTGTGACTGAGGGAGAACCTGTTACTCTGAGCTGCAGGTTCAGACGACAACAAATACTTTCCAATGTGTTTTTCTACCACAATGACAAACTCATCCAGAATGATACCAGAGGGGAGCTGAATATCTCTGCAGTGTCAAAGACACATGAAGGCTTCTACAAGTGTGAACATTCAGGAGAACAATCACCACAGAGTTGGATGGCAGTTAAACGTGAGCAGGATGAAAACATTTAATGCATTTTAGTTTTTGTAAACATTATGCCAGTTTGAAAATAAACATTGTGTTTATGTTGATATTTTCTGTGCTAAAGCCTAAACTCATCAGTCATCTGATGAATTATATCATGAACAGTCCAGTATTAATACTTAATGTTTCTGTGCCAGGAGCTCAAAGTTCTTCTTCTCCAGTGCCTTTGATTACTGGACTTCTTTGTGGAATCATACTCATCATTCTCCTGCTCTTGTTGTATCGATACAGACGGTCCAAGGGTGAGACCTTGTTATATCACATGTTTGACTCTTTCAATGATTCAATCCACAGATTCACAGCATACGTCCAATGTCATGTGTCTTTATTTCTCCTTTTGTAACAAGGCTCTGCTACAGACCAGACGGTCAACCAGGATGAACATCAACGTCCAGTTTACAACTCTCTTATCCACGGTCAGTCTTTCATCTAGAAGCCAGAAGTCAAACTCTACAAGATCATTAACTTTTAAAATGAGCCAGCTGAACAAACAGTCTCAACAGAAATGATACAACAACATAGGATACTTGTCTCCTAGCGTGACATTCAGATACTCTGATGTTGACTTTCTTAATTGGTTTTATAGGTGATGCTTGCATCTATGAAACGGTGAAAGAAGATGCTCCAAATGGTAAAGTATATGTTTCCCAGTAGAAACGCTGTTAGAAAGGTCCAACTGGGTGGTTTAAGGAGACTAAATACAAGTGACTGACATGAAATCCTGTAAAGAAAACTTTACGTTTATTTCAGATGGAGAAGATGTTAACTACTCTGACATTAAACTCAAAAACATTGGAAAGACACGTGAGTACTCCAGATACATATATATAGATACATGTATATAAAATACAAATAAATAGTTCAGAAATGTTTTAGCCTGCAAATATGAATTCATTGTTTTCTTTTGTGGATTCTTCTGATTATCCGAACAGGGAAGCATCATGAACCAGAGGACAGTGTAGTTTATGCTGACGTGATGAAAAGTGGTGAAGGTACGGTCCAACAAATATGCTCAGTAGTGAAATGTGTTCTGTGAAGTCTGTTATTTAGCACTTTGTGTCACAGAGGGGTAAGTGGGGAAAGGATGTTCGGACCCAAGTGCAGGACTTAATGCAGGCAGAGGCAGGAGTTGGCAGAAAAGGGTGTTTTAATAAAGAAAAGAAAACAACTTACAAAAAACAAGAGTGCTGCTGAAGTTGCAGGATTTCCAAAGAAGCAAACATAATCCAAAAACACTAACAAAACAAAAACGTGGCATGAAACATGGAGCATGAAACATGGAGCATGAAACATGGAGCATGAAACGAGTATGACAAGACAAGGAACAAAGGGAAGAGCAGGGCTATATATACACACACGAGGAACAGAGTGACAAGACGCAGGTGAAGCAAATCAAGAAACGAGACACAGGTGAAACTAATCATCTAATCAAAAGGGAACACACAGACATGACAAACAGGAAGTCAAAGACTTAACAAAATAAAACAGGAAACAGAAACCAAGACAGAAACAAAAGACGTGACAGACAACCAGAACTTAACAAAATAAAACAGGAAGCTGAACTAAACCCTGACAATGAAAAAAGACAAGACAAAGACGAAGGACATGACAGGACATGACACTTTGTACAAATTTTGCCACCAGTTTGTGGGTTGCACTCACATTTTTTTTGTTTATTTCCTTTCCACAGTATAATACACAAAGAGTCAGTGTAATTTGTAATGTAATTATTGTTTTCAGTGTAATTATTTCAATATCCGTCACAGTAGATGTGAAAATCCTAATTTCATTCATTCATCCAGCTGCTGTATATTTTATGCCTGATAAACAAATACATGTTGAGATCTGGGTTCTGTTTCAGATCCTAATTTGGTTTATGCCCAGATGAAGCACGGCAATAAAGGAAAAGCCAAGAAAAATAAAGGTACGTAAACTTCTAAAGGTGTTTTTATTGAAGGATAGTGTATCATAGCTTTTACTCAGTGATTGATATAAACTGGCAGTGCATACATAGATCATCATTCATTGTATTAGTTAATACATTAACTCTATTATACTGCCTTTTAATCAGGATATCAGACAGTTGTGCTAAATATATCATCTCTCCATTTACAGGAAAATCAACTCCTGCATCAACCAATGAAGCAGTTTACTCTGAAGTCAAACTAGGATGAGCTCTTGGTAGTGATGCTACCATGTAGGATACAAGCTGTAAGTGTTTCTATTCTACTAATGATCTGTTGCTTTAGATGTATTACATCTAAGCATTCTTGTTTCTTGGATAACTCTGGCTCTGTTTTTGTTGTTGTCTTTGTCCTCCAGGTCTCTGAAGAGAGTTGAATGAACAGCACCAAAGAGAAGCTTCATATAGACTCAATATAGACATTATTTACATTTATTTCACAGTCTCTTTAGTTTGTTTGCTTCTTTTTGAATAGTTTGAAATATAGGATCTTGAGTCTCTGTTAGCTTTAAGGTAGGCATCTTTTGAACTGTTACAAGAGTAAACTCCAATTATTATCTCACTATATAGCCAATGATCTTCTACATATTCTATTTTAAAAATGTATAATATGACGGATGTTGTATTTTATTTACTCCTGTTTATTTTTAATGGTTTTATTGCATTGTCTTTTAAACCATTTTATGTGTTCAGTATATATTTACTTGATAGCCAAACTAGATAAAGACCCAACTATCACATGCAGTTATCCAAACAGTAAGTCATGTGTCAACAGTGCAGCTCATTAAATCCTGCTGATACAGTTAAAGAGCTTCAGTTAACGTCTGGGTCAAACAACAGAATGAGGCCAAGATATGTTCTCAGTGACTTTGATAGTGGTGTGATTGTTGATGCCAGACAGACTTCACCTGGGATTTTCACCACAACAAGCTCTGGATGTTACTCAAAGTGGTGAACAAACCTTTTAGTCAGGGGCACTTCTGTGGACTGGACCGCCCTCTAGAGGTCAGAAGAGAATGGTCAGACTGGTTGGAGTTTACAGAAGCACTGTGGTCACAAAGATATTACCACTCTTTACCAAACTGGACAATGAGTTGTTTGGACTTCAGCAGCCTTACCTATATTAGATCTGAATTCAACAGAACACAGCAGAATTCGCAGCCAACAAATGTAAAGAAACGATGGAATGAAGTCATGTCAGCATCAACCACAATCTCATATCAATGTTTCCACCTTTTGAGGAATCCAAGGATTGAGGCTGTACTGAGACAAAAGGAAGGTCCTACCTAGGATTTGTATGGTGTTCCTAATGAACTGTCCAGTATGTGTATAGGTTTAACTTTGACCTGAAGGATGTTTGTTAATCATCTGCTATTTTTTTCTACTCAAATGTGTTACAGACAACGCACACACACTTGTGCTATGTTGTGATTATGTTTAACATTTATAAAAAGAGACAAACAAGATGCAACAATGACGGCCAGTTAAACCACATTCTGCTTTATTTAGAGTTAGGCAGCATTGACACAGCTGATGCAGCTTTGCTCTGCTTTCCAGATATTACAGATGCACAGCGCTTTGGTGTCGCTACTTTTTCTTTAATTTTGTTTAAACATTTAATCCTGCTGTTCTCAATGAATAAATTAAAATATCACAATTTTTAAAAAGTATTTCTGCTTTGTATTAAAAATAAAATCCTCTTTAATCGGTTTCTGGTGTGATCAGCTTTCTTATTGAGGATGTCTTTTATGAGTCTAACCTTTGTGGCTTCCTGTATGGCTACGTACACCAATCAGCCACAACATTATGACCACCGAAAGGAGAAGTGAATAACATAGATTGAAGTAGACCAGACCAGGTACCCCCACCCCATAGTATTGACACTCCTTGATGGCAGCAGCCATCCCCAGGAGGGTGCAGCCTGATACAGACACACAGAAAAACTGTTTAGGAACAACTAAAAAACATGATGAACAGCACACTCCTCTGTCTCACATGAGAATCTAAAAGCTTTTCCACCACTACATTCCATGTTTTGTGTGTGAAAATGACAATTATTATTAGTTCAAGCTCTGTATGTCTTTAAACTTAAAGATCAGATAACATTTTACAACAAACTGAATGTAAACACTTTCTAGTTAGTGACTGATATTTAACATGAATCAGTTTTAAATACTAGAATGAGATGATTTTCTGTAAATGACTGAAGTTCAAACATGTAACTGTATTTCAGATGAATCCAGGGATGCCACATATTCTTTGATTGAGCTTAAAAACATCACTAAGAAGGGTGAGTGTTTTATGTAGAAACAACCACATCCAAGATATAGAACAAACAGTAGCTGAGACACTTTTCTAGAGCAGTAGCATCTAAATAACAGATAATATCATCTGATCCTTTGAACAGAGAAGAAACAGAAACCAGAGGAGAGCTGTGTTTACTCTGCTGTGAAGATTGGTTCATCTGCAGGTATGATTCATTCCAACAGTCCTGACTAGACAATGATCCTTCTTCTGTGTTGTACAGTTGAAACCTGAAGTGTGGCTTTTGTTTCAGATGACGGTCTGATGTATGAACAGGTTCTCTTCCACAATAAAGGTAAAGCCAAGAGAGACAAAGGTGAGTCAAGTCTCCGTCCACCTGCAGCAGTGATTGTTGTAACAGGTTGATCTTAATAAGTAATGTGACCAGTTTCACTGGTAATGTTATGGAGTTAATGTATCAAGTATCTAAAGTAATCTAATCTAATTCATTCATTCATTTTCTGTAATGAATGGAGCAGTTCACTGTGATACTGCACAATCCAGCAGACAGGTTGGAGTGAAGCTCTGATATTATCATCTTTGGTTGCAACACATGACCAGGAAGATAAATGAATGACTTAATGGCGCCCTCTGCTGGTCCTCAGCTCTAAACACAAGCTGGGATTATACCAGGGGATCAACTTTTTTGTCTTATAGAGGGTTATCTGTTATTCATAGATAATAATGTTATTCAATAATCTTAACTGAAATGTAATAAATATAATCTGGAACATTTTCACCTTATCGTTTCTCCATTCACAGGAAGTCCATCTCCTGCAGTCATGGAGGAAACTGTTTATTCTCAAGTCAAAATCTAGGAACAGCTCCTGATAATAAAGGTACCAGACAATGTGAATGTTGTCAAAGTGTCTTTAATTCTGAGGAATCACCTGAATAAATCATCTTTTCTCTCTTCTTGTGGTTTTCAGGTCCACAGAGAGGAGTGTGTGATGTTTTGTCCATTGAAATGAATTGATCCTTGATGAGCTTTGTTTTTGTATGGAGGTCATTTAGCATTTTAAAAGCTTGTTAGTTGAGACCACTTTGTGCAGCAATGTATTTATTTGCTTGTTTCTGTTTTTCTTCACTTTTGTCTCAAATATAAAACCAAAAATTAAACAAATACAACATTTGCAAAGTTTAATCCAGTATCCCAATGTCTCACACATGATGGATATAGTTACCTTATTTACCGTATTAATCTTTATCATTTCATATTTGTTTCTGTTATTCTGTCCTGGTATCATCTAACTGTGTTTACATTTAGTTGTGTTGGTGTGTTTTTGACCTCTGATGAAGGACTACCTACCTCAGACTCTAACCATCCTCAGTGTCATTAACACTGTAAAATAACATGTGAACAGACCTGACAAGCAAATAGTGGCTGAAGTGGCGTGCTATGTATCCATAATTCTGTGATAACAACTAAGCTGGTACAATTTAAAGGAATCAGCCCACTTAACCATTTTACACAAACAGAAAATAACACAACGTCTTAGTACGTCAGTTAAACTGGAACCTCTCAATAGCAATTTGTTTGTTTACATTGTTTAGTGGTGCAATTTTGCATAAATACGACAAAACCAACAATTTCTTGCACATTAGTTATTTTTCTTTTGTCACATGACTGTATATTCCAGGAAACATGCTGATATGCATCCTAATTTCTGACACCTCAAACTTTGGAGTGCACTGAAAACTTTAAACCAGCAGAGTTTTAATGTGGTAGGTGGTTGAGATAACATTACCTCTGTGTGTCAAAGAGGAAGTGAAAAGATGATGCAGATACTGAACAGCTTCCTCTTTTTTATTTTGTAAATATACTGCACATTTTAAATGAAATACAAATCACATGTAGACTTCTGTTACTTGTCACATACTCAGTATACATTATGCTATGTTTTTAGTTTTCTAAATGAGTTTCTACCATGTTCATAAAGAATAGAGCATCATCAGCAAAACAAGAGAAACGCAGATAATATTAAAAACTCTATTGCTTAAGGTGGCTGCATGACATGGGTACATCCTGGACAGGTCTCCAGTCCATCACAGGACGAACACAGAGAGACAGACAACCATTCACACTCACACTCACACCTACGGCCAATTTAGAATCACCAATGAACCTAACCAGCATGTCTTTGGATGGTGGGAGGAAGCTGGAGTACCTGGAGAGAACCCACACAGACACAAGGAGAACATGCAAACTCCACACAGAAAGACCCCAGTCGACCATGGAATCGAACCCTGTACCTTCATCAGGCTAACCACCTTTCCACTGTGCCGCCCCATTGTTATTCATTATATCTCTTAATTACTTGCAGTTTCAATAGCACAACTTTCCTGCGTACAACACTCATAAAGCATACTGCTGCTGTGTGTCGAAGGATCAAGATCTGGTTGTCACTGGTGATGACTCCGTCGAAGCTTCTGTCCAGCAACACATTCTGAACGTGTGAAGAGGGAGTGAAGTTGAGTTTAAGGATCTCACTCTAATTATCCATTTTTATTACCCTGCGACTGCCTTAGCGTTTCGTGAACTGAACATTGTGCTGACCTTATTCTGTGAGTATATCAGTGTGGCGTTTCCTGATGCCACTGTGAGATCTTTCAGCAGAGAGTTAGAGTGCAATGACTGTTGTAGTTCTTTATTTTTGAAACCACGACACATTTACACATCTGCCGGAGTCCTCACAGGCATAGTCTCCCTGCGGACACCAAGAGTGTCTTTCTTTGTGCCGTGTCTCATCTGATCTCCAGGTCCAGCACGCTACTGTGTTAAAAGGAGAGAGTGATTAGACTAACAGGATGCAGGTGGTGCTGCTCTCATGAGCCCTCTCTCCACCTCTCTCCTGCAGCTGATGCACCACGCCCCCTCCACAATCAGTAACTTTCTTTCTCTGATTGGTTCAGGTTCTTAAAGGCTTTTGTTGATGACTGAATGTGAATAATCTAGAAGTACCGATCTTTATTCCAGTGCTGAATACACTCCTCTACTGTGGACATGCTCAAGGTCAGTGAACAGTTTTCTTTCTTCTCTAGTTTTATATTTATTACCATGTATCAACATTTATTTCTTTTGACCTGTGTGCCACTGCACATATGTCTTTGTTGGGTTTAGATGCCAAGTTGACCCTTGAGCCCAGCTGGTTCAGTCTATTTGCTGGAGAGCATGATACCTTCACATGTGACATGAGAGAAGGGAATGAAACTGACTGGCTTTACACATTCAGCTGGAATGGTCAACAGCTAGTGTCCTTCAGTACTAATGACCCCTTTACCTGAGGACAAACCTGAGTGGTGATTATCAGTGCACTGGTCGTCACCAGCGCTCAACAAATCTGACAAAAGGGAGCAACAATGTCACTCTGTCTGTCGGGTAAGATATATGTTCTACTGTCACTGCAAACTGTGACAAACTGTGTGTTCATGGGGCTATTGATGTCATGACTCAAGTCATATACTGTCTAAAGCTGTCTGACTAAAATTAGCCTTGCAGGTGTAAGAGCTCTGTTAATGATGTGTACTTCTAGCTGTAGCCCTGTAGAAGTGAATCTAACAAACTCACATAGAATGGATCATAATTTGAGGATAGAGAGTTTAGATTTGGCATTAATTATGGTACACCCATCCCAGCAGAGATGTAGCTGTTGTAGGGGCATGTACACTCACCGGCCACTTTATTAGGTACACCATGCTAGTAACGGGTTGGACCCCCTTTTGCCTTCAGAACTGCCTCAATTCTTCGTGGCATAGATTCAACAAGGTGCTGGAAGCATTCCTCAGAGAGTTTGGTCCATATTGACATGATGGCATCACACAGTTGGCGCAGATTTGTCGGCTGCACATCCATGATGCGAATCTCCCGTTCCACCACATCCCAAAGATGCTCTGTTGGATTGAGATCTGGTGACTGTGGAGGCCATTTGATTACAGTGAACTCATTGTCATGTTCAAGAAACCAGTCTGAGATGATTCCAGCTTTATGACATGGCGCATTATCCTGCTGAAAGTAGCCATCAGAAGTTGGGTACATTGTGGTCATAAAGGGATAGACATGGTCAGCAACAATACTCAGGTAGGCTGTGGCGTTGCAACGATGCTCAATTGGTACCAAGGGGCCCAAAGAGTGCCAAGAAAATATTCCCCACACCATTACACCACCACCACCAGCCTGAACCGTTGATACAAGGCAGGATGGATCCATGCTTTCATGTTGTTGACGCCAAATTCTGACCCTACCATCCGAATGTCACAGCAGAAATCGAGACTCATCAGACCAGGCAACGTTTTTCCAATCTTCTATTGTCCAATTTCGATGAGCTTGTGCAAATTGTAGCCTCAGTTTCCTGTTCTTAGCTGAAAGGAGTGGCACCCGGCGTGGTCTTCTGCTGCTGTAGCCCATCTGCCTCAAAGTTCGACGTACTGTGCGTTCAGAGATGCTCTTCTGCCTACCTTGGTTGTAACGGGTGGTTATTTGAGTCACTGTTGCCTTTCTATCAGCTCCAACCAGTCTGGCCATTCTCCTCTGACCTCTGGCATCAACAAGGCATTTCCGCCCACAAAACGTGTTGCTGTTTTTAAAAAGAGGCTCAAGACCCACCTTTTTAATCAAGCTTTTAATTGATTGTCTTAAGCATCTTTTAGTTTTAGTCCCTCAGTTTTTTAGCAATTTTTAGTTTTTAGTAGTCTTTATCAGATTTTTATCACTTCCTTTTCTATTTAACAAAAGCATTTTATCTATATTTATTTTTGTTTTTAACAGTTTTTAGCAATTTCTAGTTTTTAGTAGTTTTTAACAGAGTTTTTATCATTTTCTTTTCTTTTTATGGAAAGCATTTTATCTGTACTGGTTATTTTTGCCATATTTTATAGTTTTAGTCCTCGATTTTTAACTCCAGTGTTTCCTCATGGGGGGCCGACCACACTGGGAGTTGCGGCTGGTAAACCGATGGGGGTGCTGTCGTGTGGGCGGCTCTGGTCCTGGTGGCTGGAGGGCTCTGCACCTTGGTTTGGGGCCTCCTGTCTGCCTGGGTCGGGGCTGTCTCTATGGCAGCGCTCCCCGCCCTCTCGGTGTGGTCGTCCCCCAAAGGCGGCTGTCTCCTTGCTCCAGGTCTCGGTGCCCGACCATGTCTCTTGTGGGTGTGAATGACGTGTGTGTGTGACATGTCTGGGTGTGTGTGTGTGTTTGGGGGGGGGGGGGGGGGGGGGGGTTAATGTGTGTATCTCTTGTCTCGGTGTTTTTATAGGGGTGGGAGGGTTGGATTTTTATTGTTCTGTTTTTACTGTTTTTAGCCTCTGTGAGGCACTTTGCGTTGCTTTTAAAAGGCAGGAAAAGTGCCATATAAATAAAGTTTGATTTGATTTGAAAACTGCCTCTCACTGGATATTTTTTCTTTTTCGGACCATTCTCTGTAAACCCTAGAGATGGTTGTGCGTCAAAATCCCAGTAGATCAGCAGTTTCTGAAATACTCAGACCAGCCCTTCTGGCACCAACAACCATGCCACGTTCAAAGTCACTCAAATCACCTTTCTTCCCCATACTGATGCTCAGTTTGAACTGCAGGAGATTGTCTTGACCATGTCTACATGCCTAAATGCACTGAGTTGCCGCCATGTGATTGGCTGATTAGAAATTAAGTGTTAACGAGCAGTTGGACAGGTGTACCTAATAAAGTGGCCGGTGAGTGTATATGGATGCTTGGCTGGAGGTGGAGCGAATGAAATGCTGTGTGAATGATAGCAGAAGAAGCAAGTGATTAGATCAGTCACAGGGCAGTTACAGATGGGAGTCAAATGAGAGAGTAGTGACGGATTCAAGAAAGTGTTTGAGACAGGAGTGGAAAATAGTGATGACTAATCCATTCCTAATGTGTATTTTAAACAGCACCAACACCTGTGGCCACTGTGAAAGCAAACAGAGTTATTCCAGTAGGGGGTGCCGTGAGGCTGACCTGTTCTGTTGAGGACCCTGCTGGCTGGAAATATGATTGGTTCAGACGTACCTCATACTCTGGTGAAACTGTGGTTGTCACACATGATGTGCAAAGCTTCACTAGCGAGTCAAAGGAAGGCGTGTACTGGTGCAGAGGAAGAAGAAGAAACCTAGTTTTCCTCACATGAACAGTGAAGGTTATCGTGTTGAGAGAACCTGTAAGTCTATTGATAGATTGGAAAGCTTTCCTGATACTTGTCTTTGAATTAATTGTGTATTTGTGCGATGAGCAGTGTCCAACAGGACCTCTTTGACTTTGAAACACAACTCAGATATTCACTGATAAATGTGAGATGGCGGGAGGAGGAGACACTGAGTGGGAGGATGAATGGAGGACAACAAGCTCAAAGACACTTCCATCCAGCAGTGAATACAATCAGCAGTACTTCTGTCTCCTACAATGGAATCTACTGGTGTAAGGGTCAAAGGTACTTGTATTCCTCAACAGAGTGGAGCAGTGGCTTCACTCTGATGGTGTTGGGTAAGACACATTGTCTTTTATTCACATTTTGTGAATAAGTATTTGTTTCAATCCCTCAGTTTTCAGTAACTGTTACTTTACCTTCCCTGAAACAAACAGCATCTAAACCCAAACCCAGTGTTATGGTCGATAGAAGAACCATTCCAGTTGGTGGCAATGCAACCCTGACCTGCTCCGTGGTGGACTCTGCTGCCTGGAAATACTACTGGTTCAGACAAACCTCAGACCTTTCTGAAATGCAGCTTCTTGGAGAATCCTATCAAAAACCCAGTGTTCTTCAGAGGACAGTCATGCAGTCACCATTGAGAAAATAGGTGAGTGTTGGGAACCGTTCACACCTGCATATGTTAGTCAGTTTGAATTGAACCTCAGTGCATATGTCCTGTTGGTTTGGTTTGTTTGGGGCAGACTTGAACACAGTAAATACACTCAGTTGTAAACCACTAATCCTGCACCAGGACCCGTGAAAAGAGGTGGTCTCAGCTCATTCTGAACTCTGGAACATTTTATTTGTGGTGGGAACGTTATCTGACCTTGATATAACCCAAATATCAGCTGTATAGTATTTTCAAGGTGTTTCTTCAGAGTAGTTGCTCCTGCCATGGCTACATCTGACCAATAAGTGGAGGCAATGTTGTACATGATTTGTGTTGATACCAAACTAAGGAGAAACACTGTTCAGATCAACTGATTTGGATGACAGTAAACAAAGTATAGGTGTTAAAACGTCCTCAGAGCTTTAGCTTGGAGTAATGCTGCAGAAAGTCCAAGGGTGAGACCTTGTTATATCACATGTTTGACTCTTTCATTGATTCAATCCACAGATTCGCAGCATACGTCCAATGTCATGTGTCTTTAATTTTCATTTTGTAACAAGGCTCTGCTACAGCTCTGCTACAGCTCTGCTACACTGCTCTCGCCTTCAAACTATACCGGGCACTCCTTTCGCATTGGCACTGCCACCTCAGCGGCTGAACTAGGATTACCGACTTCATCCATCAAGTTGCTCGGAAGATGGTCCTCATCTGCTCTCGAATCCTATATAAGATCCGAGGAGGATCGTCTCATTCCAGAGGCTCAGTTGGCACTCTCAAGAATCAACTAAGGTATAATTGCAAATGTCTGGTGGTGGTTACCTTCATAGTAGCAGGCTACTATAGCCGTGTGTCTTTAACTCACCGTCGAGTAACCGAATTTTCCCACAAACTAACACACAGTCAACACCTGTATCCTCAATAGGATATTCTTGTACTCTTCTTTGCTTTCTTCGTTTTAAATGATAAATCCCAGACTCTTCGTTTCTTCTTTTTAAATGAGAAATCCCAGACTCTTCGTTTCTTCTTTTTAAATGAGAAATCCCAGACTCTTCGTTTCTTCTTTTTAAATGGGAAATCCCAGACTCGTTTCTTCGTTTTAAACTGTCCTAAACTTTCAGGTCAAGCTTCCCATCATCGTATCTATCTATCCTCCTTAATATGCTACCTCGAATCATCGTCAATCATGTGTCTTCGTTTTCATCCCTTCATCATCGAATCAAGCCTTCATTCACTTCAACATCACACAATGGCCAAATCACTTAACTTTCCCAGTTACAAAATTTCCTATATTGCACCCCATCATCTCTTTGGACCTCAATTAAGCATTTAACATCACCCTGTCAAACACGCGGTGTTATGTCAACCTATCCCAGGTTCAAAGCTTAAAGCATCCCGTAAATTACTATTCATAATGTTATGCTCTATTCCAGCGGACACGTTCCAGAGAAGCGCCCGGTAGGTATTTTCCACTTTCATCCTTTGGGGGTAGGCTCTGCCCCTGCTGTCTCACTCCGGCAGGATCAGCAGGGTCCGATTGCTTCGAGACCTAGACCAAGGACGGGGCCTGCGCCAAAGACTTTTTCATATTGCCAACCGCCATGTTTGTAAATCTTTTTATGGATTAAATAATTAATTCTTACCCACATCGTTGTTTCCCGAGTCTTCCTGGCTGAACTGGAAGTGTTTTTGGTATCCATCAGTGTGTGTCTCTTGTGCTGCTTTTGCTGCATTCTTCCTGTCCTTTCCACTTGTAGTGCTTTTGTTGTGTGCAGCACTGCCACCATGTGTCACAATGAACAGTCTATGGTCACAGTCAGCAGCAACAAGCTCAGCTGAAGACTGGAAGACTTTAGTTAGAGCACATTGTTTTCTGACCTGTAGGTGTCTCCATGAGTAGAAAGAATGGAGTTACTAACTGTCCATTCTGCTACAGGCTTATTTCTATTTACTGACAATCAATGACCTCATCATTTCTAACTGAGCCACCTTGAAAAGAGGAAATGCAGCCTGTGCTTCAAACTAAATGTCTGCTGTTCACTAGCAGAGAGGAAGGTTTGTTGCTGCAGAAAATATTTTTATATATGTAGCCGCCTTACTTAGTTATAGTTTTACTACTTTACTTTCTGAAGCAGACGGAAGCGTCAATGTGTTAAACCCACTGCAGAGGTCTGAGGTTTGTTTAAATAAAGACGGAGCAGACTGACTGTCTTGATATAGAGCAGGTTGACATATAGTGAGGGCTGGATGTGAGGATGATCTCATATTGGTGTAAAGTTCAACCTTATTTTTGTCTCTCAGTTCTTTCTTCCTCTTCAGATGCTGCAGTTGTTGCTTCCTGGTATGAAGTTGAAATCTTTCTCTGAAGCAGAGTGACACGTTGTCAGAGCTGGATGTGAGGATGGGACACAGTTTGCTCTGTGTGCTGGGGTTATTGTGTAAGTACATCACTTTCTCACTTTGAATTGTAAACATGAAGGAAAATGTTTCAAATGAGAAGAACAGAGTGTCAGAGGTTTGTCTCTCAGAGAGCTTGAACACCACAGACTTGTGGTTTCTATGTTGGCTGTTGAGTTGGTTTGCTTCAGAGTTAAATACACTACTGGACTTTAATAGTCATTATTTACACTAATATATTTGTTCAATGCATGTACAGAATATGTTACTGTGTATTGTTATTCAGAAATGTATTTTGCTGATTGCTTTCTTTTCTACTTCCTCTTTATTAACTCAATGATCAGTTTGTGTTAGAGCGATGATTTGTTGGTTCCAGCAGCAGTCTTTTCACAGCCATAGGGGAAAACCCTGTGCTAAAGTCTCTTTGTGCAGTCTCGCATGGGTCTGTGTCTGTCAGAGGAAAGGCTGGTGATAAGAGAGTGTCCTGGGTGGGTGGGGTCGTCCTCGATCTTTGTGGCCCAGATGCCGTGCAGCTGACATACCACACTGTACATACGTAGGTCAGGACACTCTCTGTTGTGCAGTGGTAAAAGTTTTTCAGCAGAGGTGGAGGGAGTTTATGCCTCAGCGTTCTGGAAGAAGAGACGCTACTGGCCCTCTTTAATAATATGGTGTTCACAGTTCCGCCCTGGTCCTCTAAGATGTACATGTGGATGTAAACTTGAAGTTTGTGAACCACTCAACTTCTTCCCCATTGGTGCTCAGGCCTGAGTGCAGTGTGGTCCTCGACTTCCGGAAGTCGTTGATGAGTTCTTTTGTCTTCTTGGTGTTGAGGTTGAGGTGTCGTCACTGCACCAGATCAACAGCCATCAGCCCCACAATGGGTGTATCTTTCAAAATTTTGATGAGAGCCATGGGTGGGGACGCAGACGTAGGAGTACAGCCGTGAGGAACACCAATATTATGGATGATAGTGGAGAATATGGTGGTGCCCATCCTGGTCTGGGGTCTGTTAATTAGGAAGTCCTTGATCCACAGACAGATGGAGGTTCCAAGCCGCAGTTGGGGCTATGGAGTTAAAGCCAGGTGGGATGTTGGTCCAGGAATTATGGTGGCAGTTTTCAGGAAGGTGGGGAATGTAGCTTGTAGTCTCCAGCCCTCTAGATATTTGTTCTGCTGATGCTGTCATACAGCCTGCTCATAGCTACGTTAGCATTAGTGGATTCACACAGCAGCTACAGACACTTAAGGGATGTCCCTGGGCCGATAAAAAGTCCATATTTTAACAGTAAAAAATCCAGGTCTGGATGGCAGTGTTTGCCAACTGTTGTTAATGTAGACGCACACGCACCCTCCTCTTGTCTTACCCTAGTCTGATGTGCAGTCTGCCTTGAAAGGGTCCGGGTGGTCTCATGCAGCCAGATCTCTGTTATTACCATTATTATGATGCAGCTGTCTATCCGGTTGTTAACATCCTGTAGTTTAATTTTGTCAATCTTGCTAACCAGGAAGCGGACTTTGGCGAGAAAAACGCTAGGAACCGCTGGTTTATGCAGAGTCACAATTAGCCTAGCTCTGACACCGGCTCGTCTGCGCCGTTTCTGGTGCTTTTCACAGCGCCACTGTTGCCTCCTCTCTGTCTGGCGTTTCCTCTCTGGGAAGGGGCCAGTGTGTTTTCAGGCTTCAGCACTTCCTAACTGATGTGTGAAAGTGACGTGTGCTCAGATCAACCACTGTGATAGAGTTGTGTTGAAACTATTGTTCTCAGGAGCCAACACATGGCCAGGAAGGCCAACAATTCATCCAAGACATTTTAGAAAACTACTCTGTCTACTGTTTCTGTTTGCATGCATACACATATTGTATCTGCACACATCTCCCTTTAGATAACCAGCAGTATGGGTGCAGGTGGAGTGGGTGTAACGTTAAATACACAACAGGAAATAGGATTTGATGCAATGAGAGCAAAACCAATTGGTTTTAAATATTTTGTATTTTGTGACAAATTCAAACTACATATTCTCTGTTCCATCTTGATTTATCACTTTCTACATCTGTTTTATTTCATTGTCTTTTTTTCTGCATCAAGAGGTAAGTTTACAGTAGCTGGACAGGAAGTGAGACATTTCTCAGTTCTATCTTTGTCTTCTTATGCTGCAGATGAGTTGTTGCCTCAAATGCAAACAGTAAATGTTTTTCTGAAGCAGGAGAAATTAGATTTAATCAGTGAAAACAGTGATTCTGGAAACATTTGGTGAGATTTGCATGGAAACAAGAAGAGAAGAAGTCTCCCAGGTTGTTTGTGGTGTAAATGGTGTCATTGTTTCTGGTGTACTTTCTCATAGAGGGGTTCATCAGTTTAATCAGTCTAGCTTCTGCAGGTTCTTCTGCACTTCTCATCTTAATGATAACCACATTTGATTAGAGCTACAGCTCCTTCTAATGCATCAGAGCTGGGAGAGGGGGAAGGACTTCATCATCATGTTCACTCCTTTTTCTCAACACTATTTCTGTTTTGATCACTTCCTGTGAATGAAGTCATGGCCACATTTGACTCCAGAGTTTCAGTAGAAGGAGAAGACATGTAGAGAGTGTTCAGTTTGACAGACTTTACACTGGTGAAGCTCAGCTTTGGGATTTCAGATGAAGAATAATCCTATTTTCAGATTGTAGTTTAAAACCTGCATGGATTCCCTCCAGCTGCTGTGCTGAACTTAGTGAGTATGACACCTCTTGTTATCAGTAGGTCCTCTATTCATTCTACATGGAAAAGTATTTATTGTATCTTTCAAACATGTGATTGTAATGACTTTATGCAGCAGCCTTTCCAGCAGCATCAAGAATCACTGTCTCTTTGTAAGACAGCAGTAGTCTACAGGATGATCATATCTGTGGCAGGAAGAAAATTCAAATCTGTTTCTCTGTAGCTTATTGTATGTGACCTCTCTAACACTTCCACCACTTTCTGTGAGTAATCAAGTACTCAGTGCATGTCAGCAGCAGTTGAACTTGTCTGAATGGCCAAGACAAAGATATAAATGTAGAAAGATGAACACAGACCTTTGTGTGAGATGCAGTCTGATATATTTATATATTTCTGCAGTGCCATGAGAGGGTTGGCTGTGGTCAGACTATGGTTAGTTTTGAACTTTGCAGAAGGAAGGAAGCTGAGACAGAACAAGATGAATGTTATTTATTTATTTGTGGTTTCTGCAGTTTCATCAGATGAAATCTTGATGTGAGGATGGGACACACTTTGCTCTGTGAGCTGGGCTTATTCTGTGAGTATGTTACTGACATACCCCCATGATGTCACAGGTGATGGTCTGGTCCATTTCCTGGTCCACTGCAGTGTGTGGGAGGGTCTGCAGCCATAAACATATCTTCCTCTATTGAATGTTGTGAGGGTGGATGCATGTCTCTATATTTTATTTCAAATGTGGAGCTGTAGATACTGCCATCACATTGGCTCAGATTCCTCAGAGAGTTTTCCTCTCATATCTCAGGAACACTTGGTTATGTTTGTAGTAGTGATCCTTTAATGCATCCTTCATGCTCATGTTACACATTAAATATTTCTTATTAAATATTAGAGTTTGTTTTAGTCTCTTAATGTCTGACATTTCCTCCTTTATTGTAGTGCTCTATACACTCCTCTACAAAGGACATGCTCAAGGTGATTAAACAGTTTTAACTTTCTTGTCTTTGTTTTTAATTATTCTCTAAAAACTAATCTCAACCTACTGCATCATGTTTCTTTTTACTGTATGTACTGACACAGATTGTGTCTACCATATTTCCTAAAAGTGTTTTTCATTCCTAACTGTATGTTCATGTTGCTTCTAGATGCTGTGCTGACTACTGACCCCTACTGGTCACCTTTGTTCCCTGGAGAGTCTGTTACCTTCATATGTGCCATGAAGGAAGGAGGAGAAACTGACTGGGTTTATCAATTCAGCAAGGATGGACGAGGATTTACTCCCTACAGCACACATCAACGATACACATTAAAACCTCTGTCTACAGGTCACGGTGGTGAATATCAGTGCTGTGGTCTTCACAAGAGATCAAATCAGACAAAGTGTAGTAATACTGTCACTTTAACTGTATCTGGTAAGACCTGGATATTTTATCAACAACACTAATTAATGATTCCTGTTTAAATATGCATATTAATGATGTAATACTTTGAACATTTAATTACTTCTACACTCTAAACATTTTTTAGAATACTGTAAAACTTGAACCTTTGACCAGGACCTGAGCTACTTTTCTCAGTTCCTGATACTGTTATCTAGAATGACCACACGTATGATCTTTGATATAAAATAAAAGGTATTGTAGATAAACATGTGAAAAATAAACTGAGAAAAGATGTGACTGAACTGGACTTGAGGGATTCTGAGGGTGGCGAGCTGTTACATATTTTAGAGTTTCATAATTTAAAGTTTTAAAATATGAAACAAATTCCATAAATATTACAT
This sequence comes from Planiliza haematocheilus, assembly GCA_005024645.1. Lineage (NCBI taxonomy): Eukaryota > Metazoa > Chordata > Actinopteri > Mugiliformes > Mugilidae > Planiliza > Planiliza haematocheilus. Next base: position 93,092 of record SRSE01001434.1, read on the forward strand.
TTAATGTATTTTATTTTTCATAACATCAGGTAGACCCAGGGTCACACTGACAGCAGGACCAACAACCATAGCAGTAGGAGGCAGAGTGACACTGACCTGCTCTGTGGAGACCTCTGCTGGATGGAAATATGAGTGGTTCAGACGTACCACAGACACCTCTGAAGTTCAAGTCAGAACAAATGATGGAGAAAACAGAGTTATCAGTGTATCACAAGGAGGAATCTACCGGTGCAGAGGAAGAAGAGGAGAACCAGTTTACTACACTGATCACAGTGATCCAGTCACCATTGAGATAACCTGTGAGTTCAGTTATTTAGTTTGAAATATTCATGATTTCATGATTATCATTAGAATTAGTGATGAAACCTACAATGTTCAGTTTCTCTGTTGATTTCATGTTTCTGTTTGTGTCCCAACTGTTCATATCTGGTGGAAACAGTTTCCAACAAGGCTGTTGTAACACGACAACCCAACTGGCCTCAGATATTCAGAGGTGAAGAGATCACTCTGACATGTGAGGTCCAGGGAGGTGAAGACACTGAGTGGAAGTATGAATGGAGAACACCCAGGTCATCTATACACTGGACATACAATAAATACTGGACTTTCACTGCTTCTGAGTCCAGCAGTGGAGACTACATGTGTAAGAGTAGACACAGAGATGACTCATATTCTTCAACAGAGTGGAGTGAAGCCATCACATTGTCAGTATCTGGTAAGTCATGTTTGTTGTTGTCTGTTTTGGTCCGTGCATAGAACACATTACAAAGTGTCAGAAGTGTGTCATGTCTTCAGTCTAACCATGAGTTGCACCTGATCGTCAGTAGCTGATAAATAGTTTGTCCTGAAGGCAGCTAGTCTGTAGAATGAATGGTCAGTCAGCATAGGGATGACAACAACATCACTTCAGTTAAAATAAATGTAAGAATTATTACAATTACAGTTTTATTAGACAAAACACACATTTAACTGTTAAACCAGTGTTGACTCTGTGATGACCAGATATCAGAGAATGAGTTGTGTAAAGATCAGACACAAGCTCTAGGGAAGGTCTAAAATCTATCCAGTATTTTGATGCAACAAATGTCCATTCACAGTATGATAGTGGAGATAGTAAGACAGATGAAGGACCTGACAAAACAAAAATACATAAAACGTAGGGATTATGATTTTTATATTTTTCCATTGGTAATTGGAAAATGGCCTTGCTTTTATATAGTACCCATTCGCTCACACACATTCACACACCAGTGCCACACTCTGGGACCAACTGGGGGTTCAGTGTCTTCAGAAGGTCCCGGGATCGAATCCATGGGCTGACTGGTCCTTTCTGTGTGGAGTTTGCATGTTCTCCCTGTGTCTGTGTGGGTTCTCTCCAGGTACTCCAGCTTCCTCCTTCCATCTAAAGACATGCTGGTTAGGTTCACTGGTGATTCTAAATTGGCCGTAGGTGTGAATGTGAGTGTGAATGGTTGTCTGTCTCTCTGTGTCAAGCCGGTGCAGAAGCTGGATGGATGAATGGATGAATGAATGAATGATGGTGTTCATGTGTTGTGTTAAGAACCAACAGACACTAAACCACTGCTTTCACTGGCCGTTTATTCAGCGTACCTGGCAGGAGAGTACAAAATCAGTTTCTTTGTAAAACTTCTCAAACCTGCTCTCACACTGTGGAGCTAAAACACCACAAACAATAACATAAAACACCCACCTAAATGTGAAATTAAAAGGAATATTGTAGAATATTTATGCAGCTAGCAACATGTGCACTCACCAGGGAGACAGCACAGGAAAACTGTTACTGTCTCCCAGGGTGCACGACCCTAGTCCACAGGGGTGCTGTGTTCCACTACCTGAAAATAAAATCATAACTGATAACAGTGTGAGAGGTAGCAACTGGACTCACATTAATGCTGCACTATGATTAATTGTGATTGATACAAGTTAGAGACTGTGACAATTTTTCATTTTACATTTTTCTGCCTTTTATTCTAAACTCAACAGCAACTAAACCAAAGGCCCAGCTGAGTGCTGACACCAGAGACATTCCAGTAGGAGGCAGTGTGACCCTGACCTGCTCAGTGAAGCCATCATCTGGATGGAAATACTACTGGTACAGAGATGAGAAGTCCTCTGAACATGCTGGTTTCTATTCAAATGGACAAACCAGAGTCTCACAGGAAGGACTCTACTGGTGCAGAGGAGGAAGAGGAGACCCAGTTTACTACACAGAGTACAGTCATTCAATCAGAATCAGTAGAAATGGTGAGTTGGTGGTTGAGTTGGAGAGTTTTATATTAATAATAAATGTAGATACACTGGTGTGAGTCTCGATCAGCTTTCAGCAACGCAGTCAACATCAATGGACAGTGTAGTAGTAGGTGTTAATGTCTTGTCTTTTATCCCTTCACATATAACACTAATTCTGAACATCCCAGTGTGTCATATAACATTTCACATTATTTTGAATTATTTTATTCAGACTGGAATATTTATAATTTTAAAAATGTTTAAAATGAAAATGTATTTATGATTTTAGGTGTCAGTCATGAAAGCTTCCCATTCATTGTACCATTCATCATTGGACTTGTTTGTGGAATATCACTAATTATTCTTGTGCTTCTGCTGGTGAGGTGCTACAGAAAGGGTGAGTCCTTTTCTTGGTAATACTGTGTTAATATGAGACGACATGTTTATGTGTTGTATTTGTCTCTTTTCCAGGTGCATGCAGTAACAGGTTGGTCCAACACTCTTGTCTCATTTTGATCCTAATAACAATACTTTCCATGTTCCTTATTAAACTCCTTCATGCTTTAGTCTCTCTCAGTCTCTGAACATCAATCAAGGCTCCGCTACACAGCAAACAGTGAACCAGAATGAAACTCCAGTTTACTCCTCTCTTCTCCATGGTCAGCCTTTCCAATCATTCTTTTCACTTCAACTATTTCTAACACCCACTTTGACTTTTTCAAAGCAAAGCTGAAGTGACTCATTGGATGTTGTCTTGATTTTCTCTGACCTGTAGCTGATGTTTCTGTCTATGAATCAATCAGAGGCTCTGGAAACACAGGAAGTGGTACAGTATAAACTTTGATTCATGTGGAGCTGTCAGACATTAGATTATTATCAGTGACTGATCTAAATTCATGGAACATTATGGATGCATTTACTGATGCTTTTATCTTAACAGGTAGACATGATGAGACAGAGGAGAGCTCTGTCTACAGTAATGTGAATCCTGAATCAGCCAAAGGTAAAGATGTTTACATTACTCCCTCTAGATCAGTAGTAATCAAATTACATTTATTCACATTATGCACCAGAATGGATTTAATTTCTGCAACAAACAATATTTTCTTTCGTATAAAACATCACAGGGAGAATAGATTGTTAAATAACCTTTAATTTATTTAACAAATAATATTTATCTTACCTTTAAATGATCTACAAACCAACAATGTAATATATCATAATGTTAACCAACAATGCTCAAAATGAAAAATTGTGCAACAGTCCATGAAACAAACATCATGATTACTATTACATTACTGCAGCAAATACAACAATGCAACACTAATCTATCTCAGATGTTCAAAAGTGTTATCTACATTTACCGCTATAGCTTTGAGTAGTTGTGTGTGTGTGTGTGTGAGAGAGTCTGAATACTTCAAACTGAGTATTGTGTCATATCATAATCAAAATGGTCATGAAATTGTCCAGATTGATACAAATACTGAAGCTGGATGATGTAGTTTTTGAGCTATGACCATCTGTTCAAAAGTGCTACAGCTGCAATCAAAATGATTCAACCCCTACTGCAAACTAGGTTTATTGGCTAAATGTACCACTATGTCTTTGTTTGTCACTTTCATACTTTTACTGATAGTGATTTTTGTTTCAGGTCCATAAAGAGAAGAGCATCATCAGCACAGCAAGAGACTAGTGGACAATGACATGAAAGCCAACATTTGTCTTTAAGCCGTGTTGACAACATCCACTGCCTGGCCAAAAAAAAAAAAAAAAAAGGAAAGAAAGTCACCACCTGGATTTAACTAATAAATAGGTACAAGCCTCCTATTGGATAATTAGGATTATCTTTCAGCTGGCAACAAGTTATTTAACCCCAACTGATGCAATGAGTAGCTTCTCATTTCTTAAACAACCATGTCTGAAGACACATCCTGTGGTTGTGGAAAAGATGTTAGTCTGTTTAAGAAGGGTCAAATTATTGGCATGCATCAAGAAGAGAAAACATCTAAGGAGATTGAAGAAACTACTAAAATTAGGTTTAGAACTGTTGAACACATTAAAAACTGGAAGGATAGTGGGGAACCATCATGTTCTAGGAAGAAATGTGAAAAAAAAATCCTGATGGATCGTAATGGGCAATCACTTCAATGTTTGGTGAAAATCAAATAGAAGAAGAACAACATTATGTGTCCAAAGAATGAGGTCAGCTGACTACCTGAATATACTGAATGACCAGGTTATTCCATCAGTGGATGTTTTCTTCCAAGATGACAATGTCAGGATTCATGGAGCTCAGATTGTGAAAGAGTGGTTCATGGAGCATGAGACATCATTATCACACATGGATTAGCCACCACAGAGTCCAGACCTTAACCCCATTGAGAATCTTTGGGATGTGCTGGAGAAGGCTTTGTTCATTGATCAGACTCTCCATCATCAATACAAGATCTAGGTGAAAAATGAATCTGGTGACATTGAAGAAGATTATTGAAACAATGCCACAGAGAATGATGCTGTAATCAAAGCTAAAGGTGGTCCAATGAAATATTCGAGTGTGTGATTTTATTTTTTTTGGCCAGGCAGAGTATTTACATTAGTTTAGTACGTCTTTTCTGTTCTGATGGATACAGTGTTTCTCAGTTTCTTACCAAACTTTGTGAAATATTTACAAAAAGTCCAGACTGCTCAAGTGATTTGTGTTTGTGCTCATTGAACACTTCTCTGTCTCAGTCATTGTTATTTACATGCATAGCTTTTCTCATCAGTTACGTATCTTTATGACTCATGTTGATGATATTGTACTTATTTTTTTACTTTTTCTTTTTTACTGATTTTATATAAATATACTTTTATATACAGATATGAAATATACAGATTTTCTATATAGCTTTTGATGAACAGTCCTATACTTCAAACATCTAGTGGAGCCCATGCATCGCTGGCTCAGGGCAGTTTTGACAGCAAAAGGGGACCCACCCAATATTAGACAGGTGGTCATATTGTTATGACTGATTGGTGTATATTTGTTCAATAATATAGTTTGTGCATGTGCTATGTTCATGCATCTGTGGCATTTGTATTCAAAATCAAAACAATAAAAAAAACACTGAAAAATTAAATGTGTGTATATATGGAGACAAGTTATGACAGATTTAAAACATACAGTATTTAAAATGGGATTTTAGCTGACAGCTGAGAAGTGAATCCTATGTCATGTTGTGTTATACTCTATAGCTTCTTATATTTTCACTCTAAATAGCATCCATACGATTCTGGCAGTTTATGTAATTATACTGAATATTAACTGAAAAAAAACTAAACAGAAAAAAAGATACTTTGACATATTGCTGTGTTGTAGACTAAAAGCTTCCACTAAAAAACACAAACACAGTTACTTTTTAGTTTACATTTGTAACTCTTTGATTCAAATTAGAGTTGCAGTTAACACCTCTGTTCAAACAGAAGATTTGTTTTTATTAAATTAAAATCAAAGATAACTCATCAGAACTTAGGCCACTTTATTTTAAAAAGTATATTCCATGCCTCAACATATGCATGTATCCAAACAACATTTCTATATGCTATATTCAAATTAAAGCTCCAGTTTCTATCACGTGAAGCAGCAAAGCAACATTGCAGCACCTGCAGCCACTGACACGTTGACTCAGAGCAGAAGCTGAGAGGACGATAAACGTTTATCTCAGGAAGGAAATGAAAAAGACTTCTTGTCTAAAGCCTGATAAGACATGTGTCCTCCCCAATACTTTTCATCTTTATCTCAGTGACTTAATCTGTACATTTCTCAGTGTTTGCTGGAATATGAATGCATGACATCTGCTTGGTAGTGTCTGCTGGAGGGATATCAAGCTGAGAAACTTTAAACTCATTAGTTATGTGTTAGTAGTCTGACATATTGCAGCACTGTAGACTAAAAGCTTCCAGACAACTCAAACCCAGAATTTTAGAGCTGTTGCAGCGTGCTGGGGTTATTCTGTGAGACACACATCCTTATTTTATGTATTAGTATGGAACGCTAACAAGGACAGAGGAGAAGTATTTTGAAGAGTTATAACTTCTACACTCTTCAATAGACTCAGTTTAGAGTTGATAACTCATGTTTTATTCTGCTCAGTATTATTTTCGTATCTGCCTCTAACTAAACAGCTGCCATTGATCATTTCTTCTCTTTATTTCATATTTCTGTCATTTTGATAACATCTAATAAAAGTCAGTCTCCTCTCACTGTACAGGAGCACGATGTCAGACGGGTGCTCCTGGCAGTGAACCACAAGAAAGCTGCTGGTTCAGACAGAGTTTCTGGCAGGGTGCTTAGAGCGTGGTCCTACCAGCTCGCCCCCACCTTCACCAGGCTCTTCAACCTCTCCCTGACCCAGGCAGTCATTCCTCCCTGCCTAAAATCACCAACATTAATCCCGGTGCCAAAGAAGTCTCCCATCACCAGCCTGAACGATTACCGTCCAGTGGCCGTTACTCCGGTAACCATGAAGTGCTTGGACAGACTAGTTCTTCAGCACATCAATGACTGTCTCCCCCCAGACTTAGACCCTCACCAGTTCACATATTGTGTGAACAGATCCACAGAGGACGCCGTAACCGTAGCTCTCCACTGACCCAGCCCCCCTTTACATCAATGGTGAGCGTCCTCCTGTCCTGGTCAGTGCTTCCTGAGGACTCTCACCTTAACTCCGACCTGCTGCTGACCTTCTACCGCTCATCCATTGAGAGCCTGCTGACATACTGCATCACAGTATGGTACGGCAGCTGCCCCGATGCAGACAAGGAGAGGCTGCAGAGAGTTATAAAGGCAGCACAGAAGATCAGTGGCTGCCCTCTCTCCTCCCTGACTGACATTTACACCTCCCGCTGCCTCAGCAGAGCCAAAACCATCACCAACAACAGCTCCCGTCCTGGCTCTGACCTGTCTGACCTGCAGCCCTCTGGGATTTGCTACAGGTGCATCAGATTCAAAAACAGCTTCTTTCTGAAACCGATATCCACCCTGAACTCCCACATGCACTGATTTTTTCATGGACTCTCTCCAATCTCCACTGTATCACTGTTTTAAAAAAAAAAAAACTCAGTACACCTTTAATGTGCAATATTCCAAACCATGAATGGATAACATACATTATATGCAATATATATTTATCCTAAACACTGTATATTCACCAACTCTCCTCAGCATTGTGCACCTTACCTCTATGTTTATACTGTATATATTTTCATATGTCTTTTTATACTGCATTTTTGTTTTTTTGCACTGTTATTGGTGATGACTTTAATCTTATTAATTATTAATCCCCAACATGATCTATGCAATCCTCCATCCATGAAGTGGATATCTCGGGTGTTGCGTTAGCTGCTACTAAGTAAAATAATCACACGGATACATTAGGGGATCACAGTCTTTATCAGCATCTGTTTTCATCTCCTTCTCGTCCCTCCTCTTTTTTTTCCTTCACCTCCCCTCTAGCGCCTCTAATGGCTGGATGTTATCATACGTAACACTATACTGCATATTATGAACACAACATCGGGTTTCGTCACACAGTTGACTTTTCTTAAAATCTGTACAGAAACGATCTTCACCGTTACTTTTCTCAACAAGCAAACATGGAGAACTCCAAACACTCCAGCTGGGCTCAGGAATGCCATGCTGCATCATGTACTCTACCTGCTGCTTAAAACTATGGTGTTAGTCAGGGTTCACTTGATATGGATGCTGTTTGATTGGCTGGGAGTGAGTCGGAATATCAGCAAACAAGGATTTACTAGACTCAGAACGCTGCTCATCAGAAAGATGACCCAAGTGACCTGAGAGATTGTTCAAAATGTCTGAAATGTCTTTGAGTCAAGGCCACTGGCAAACCACAGCCACTCACTCCAGCACCAGACAGCTCCTCTGAACCCCTCTCTACTATCAGGCTAACACAAGGGGAGGTAACTTCAGCACCAGACAGCATCACAGGGGACACATCAACTCCACATGTCTCAGCTTCAGGCTTTAGTTGTGGATCTGGATCTCACAGAATAACCCACTGACAAAGACTGAGCACCATCTCCCACTACTGGAGCTTTGAGTAAAGCAGATAAGCTAGCATCACCTTTTTACTCAGCAATCAGCTGTTCAGACAAAGACAGCTGCTCCAATTCAGTAACACTTAGAACTGACATCCTCTACCACACCTGAAGAACATAAGTAACCAACACTAGAATCAGAGTCACTTCAGGTGTAGCCACAACCTTTCCACCGGCTAAATCATTCCCCATTAGAGAGTCAATCCCCTTAATCGGAAAACTGGGACGAACTCCCACAGACACTTCACCTGACACCAAGTCTGATTCCACAAGGACTTTATGGAACAGAACACCAACATCATTTATACCAAGACCTACCACTGGCACATCAGAACCTACAGCATATCCATTATCAAAGGGTAAAGCTCCCTCCAAAATAAAAGACTGAGAGGCAGCCGAATCTAACAAACTCTTCACTGGGACTTTATGATCATTTCGGCCACTCCCACTTCTTTTTACATCCTTTTCATTGAAAGGAGGCACCAAGCACATGTTCCTGCTGACATCAAATTCTTTGGATTTAGGTGAACTAAATGACTCATTAAATTGAAACGTAAAAGAAAATTCATTAAACTGAATTAATTCAAGAATGTGGTGTTTTTAAAGTAATAAAATTACTATTTTAATAGTGAAATACAGGAACTGTCTTACCCTTTATTCAGCATCAGATCAACACCAAGTCATTATTCAAAGTCAGACGTCAAAGTTCATTTGACACAGTTCGTCAACATATCCTGTATATTTCTGTTGCAATAAAAAAAAAGATAATTCTTCTAATTCCCCATATATTAACCTCCAAACACATCTTACAGTTTTAATGACTGTATTGTGTTTACAGCTGACAGCCAACAGAGGGCGCTGTTAAGTCATGGCTTTATCTTCTTGGTTGAGTTTCATCAGACTGTAGTAACCACCATGGAAACTACAACTCTAATCAATATTTCAGCTGTCTCATAATGATGTTAATGTAAAATGATAATGGTTTGATGATAGAGTGGTGTAGCCCTGTTTGAATAAAGTATTCTGAGATGATAACAGTCCACTCCTGTGAGACACATAGTCAGAAGACTCCTGATGTTGTGACTGTGGATCATTACCTGGATTAACATACATCATCCAGTGCTTTGATAATGTTTGCGTGCTGGTTTAGATCATTACAGATGAGCAGTATCAGCACCCACTGCTTAACATATTCAACATAACACTACACTGCTGTGAGGCAACTGTTGAGACTGACAGTTTAGCACCAGCATAAAGCAGGAAATGTAAACATATGTAAGCACAGTGAATGACGCCTGTTGTCTTCATGTGAACACATGAGCTGTGGTTTAAATGTGATGATGCCTAATACTTGCTATCAGTTAGATGTGAAGATGGGACAGACTGTGCTCTGTGTGCTGCTGGCCTTATCCTTTCAGTACATTTCTGACTTTTTCTGTTTGGACGCCGCAGATCAAGTCAGTGAATGGTGAGGATTACAGATATCACTGCTTTAATTTGTCTCTGAGCCTGAACAGACTTTTATCAACAATTGTGCCTGGTGCCTGTGACTTAACTTTGTCCATTGTATAAACCAGGGATTAACTCAGCCCTCTGTCTATGTGCCAATACAGGTTATACATCGTTGGAAAGCTTGATCTCTTGAGATTACAATGATGCACAACATTTCAGGATACAATAATAACTGCAGCCTCGGTAACAACACTCAGTAACAAACATATAACTGTATACGACTCATCTTCTGAGCATCACAGTATTCCAAGAGCAGATACAACCAAGCTGAGGCATCTGGTATTTCTGAATGCCAGACATACTAAAGACTTTTATCTAAAGTGTGATGTTAAAACTGTGGACTTTATTTACTAGATTTGTTTGCTGTAGTTCAGTTGTTAATTTAAAACTTTGATTAAAATATTTAACAATAGTAACTATATTTCTTTGTAATGTAATTTCCCCAGTGTGGGACAATTAAAGGTTTTTCTTATCTTATCTTATCTTATCTTATTTCTTTGTAATCCAGGGCTTGGACATTGAGGTCATGGAGGACTACAAGTACCTGGGTATTCATTTCAACAACAAACTGGACTGGACACACAACATTAACGCCCTGTACAAGAAGGGCCAAAGTCGTCTCCACCTGTGACTGAGGTCCTTTGGAGTGTGCAGGGCACTGCTCAGAACTTTCTATGACTCTGTGGTGGCTTCTGCCATCCTGTATGCAGTGGTCTGCTGGAGCAGTGGGAGCTTAGAGAGGGACAGGAAGAGACTGAACAAGCTGGTCAGACGGGCCGGCTCTGTCCTGGACTGCTCTTTGGACTCCATTGAGGAGGTGGGTGAGAGGAGGATGTTAGCCAAGCTGACATCAATCATGGACAACCCCTCTCATCCACTGCATCAGACTGTTTCAGACCTCAGCAGCTTCTTCAGCAGCAGACTGCTGCATCCACGATGCAAGAAGGAACGCTACCACAGGTCCTTCATCCCAGCTGCCACCAGGCTGTACAACACCAGCCTGACTCAATAAAAACTCTTTTTGCACAAATAAATCTGCTTTGTTGCACTGCCTTTTTGCCACTACGTCACCATCTCATAGTTTTTTCCAAGTTTAAACATGTCTTTATATTGATAGTTTTTCTCTATGTATTTTTCAGAGTATTGTTACTTTTTGTATGTATTTTTCAACTCTTTTCCCTGTCGAAGTTGTCATTGTTTTCTGTATATATATTTTGCCAAATTTCATGCTACTGTGACAAGGAAATTTACCATACGTGAGATTAATAAATATATCTTATGTCTTATCAACTGTCTTGCCATCACACAAACCATTCACTAATCACTAAATTAGGATAACATAGAAGGCTCTGAGTGAAACCATATGAAGAGCCATGTGGGAGCCATAAGAGCCTGCTCTTCCAGACTGACAAACAGGTTCTAACAAACCGGACATATTGGTGGTAAACACAGAGCACAAGAAGGCGGTGGTGATAGATGTGGCGATACCAGCTGATGGCAACATCAGAAAGAAGGAACACGAAAAGGTTGAAAAGTACCAAGGGTTGAAAGAACAGCTGGAGCAGATGTGGAAGTTCAAGGTGAGGGTGGTCCCCGTGGTAGGAGCACTCAGGGCAGTGACCCCCAAACAGGAGTGGCTGTTCCTGGTTCCAGTCCTGGGAACAGCTGAGATAACCCTCTAAGACAACCCTCAAAGTCCCAGGGCTCCATCAGAGGACCCTTAGCTTGAGACAGATACCACCCCAAGAGGGTGAGAGGGACGTTTTTAAATGTCCCTGTATAGCATTTATGTATATAAAATGTTGCAACAATTAACATGACTTAGATTTACCCTGCTCTAGGTCATATATATTGTTGCTGAAAGCTCTGTCTATCTTTGTTTTTATTATTGTGCACTGCACCTTTACAGCAAAACAGCACTGTCCCTTTAAGAAAGACTGTAGTCTTGAATGGTTGTTGATGATGATGCGCATGTTTCTAAACCTAATGTAGAGGGAAGCTCACAAACAAGAACGATCAGTACAGTCCTACCTGACAACTTGAAATCTATGGAGTGGTTTATAAGCATGTTATTAGGAGAAAAACAACATGGAGGCTTTAAGCTAAATGCCTGATGGGAGGAGGAGATCCATTATGGAACAAATGCTTTAAACAATAATGAATGAATGTATAATGTAGGAGACTACTTTTATAGTTGTAACAAAGAATGTTTGAAACATCATCATGACAAGAAGCAACTATTAAATCTGCTGAATCAAAACACAGACACAGTAGAGTCAGGAAAGGTTGAAATGTTTGGGCCCATCATTGAGTCTAAAGCCAAAAAGGAGACTGACAACCCCCCCCCCCCCCCCCCCCCCCCCCCCCCCCCCCCCCCCACACACACACACACACACACACACATTACAATTAGTATCATTTGTCCAAAACTTGTTATATGTACAAAAAAAAGAAAAAAGACATGGAATAACTTTATTAACATTGTTTCTTAGTCTCTTACAGAAAAGATTAGTGCATTAAAGTGCAATTTGCCTAAATAAAAAAATAAATCCTTATTTAAACTATTGTAGGTATTAAATTATTTATTTATTATTTAAACTATTTTACCTTATATGATGCCAACAGTGCTCGCTGGTTAAATGACGTAGCAGTCACAAAACGGGATGATTGCTGGCAATCGGAGCGTTTTTTCTGAACAAACATACCGGTACGGTCTTTCCTCGTCCCCGACCGTAGTTACAGTGAAGCCAAACGCTACATATGTTTCGACGTTTCGTTTTGAGTGACTTTCCTTTGTCTTATTATCTTCCTCTCTAACGGCCTTTCTTTTCATCCCTATCAAATATTTTTCCATGTTCCTCAGTTTGTTTACATCTCTACGACGGAGTATTAGGGCCACACATGAAGAAAATTTATTTTTTTGCCATGACGAGATTAAACTCGACATGTTAAAGTCGACACGTCGAGATTAAAGTCGACATGATATTTCAACTTTATTCTCGAAATGTCGAGTTTAAAGTCGACATGTCGAGTTTAATCTCGTCATGGCAAAAATATTTTTTTTCTTCATGTGTGGCCCTAATACTCCGTCGTATTTACCGCCGGCTCTGTTAAAAAACACCATAGAGCTAACAGTGCGCACAATGAGAGCGCCACTGCCACCTACGTTCTAGATGCGCAATTACACTTTAATAGAATACAACAAGAGCAAGCACTTGCTTGCTCTTGTTGTATTCTATTAAAGTGGCATTGCACGGCGCCCCCCCAGGGGGGCGCGCCCCACTATTTGAGAAGGACTGGGTTAATGTATCTTTCATATAAACAGCTGAGGTTCAATAGCAACAACCAAATACTTCATTTTTATTTTGTAGCTATTTAGATCAGTGACACATGTAAGATGTTGAGAATTATTAGAGGAACTCTCCAAAAAAAAAAAAAAAAAAAAAATTTGTGAAACATACGATAATACAAAACGACCACCAACGGAAACAAATCGTCACAAATCGTGACTGTCACTCTGCACTAATAATACTAACACTACCTGCTGTCATCTGTGTGTTTCTGTTTACCAATGTGTCACATGCTCCTATAGCTTATTTATATTATAGTATTAAAAGAAATATGAATGAACAGTCTATGGTCACAGTCAGCAGCAACAAGCTCAGCTGAAGACTGGAAGACTTTAGTTAGAGCACATTGTTTTCTGACCTGTAGGTGTCTCCATGAGTAGAAAGAATGGAGTTACTAACTGTCCATTCTGCTACAGGCTTATTTCTATCTACTGACAATCAATGACCTCATCATTTCTAACTGAGCCACCTTGAAAAGAGGAAATGCAGCCTGTGCTTCAAACTAAATGTCTGCTGCTCAGTAGATGACTAGCTGACTATCAGCTTTCAGCTCACAGCAGAGAGGAATGCAGACAAAGAGCACAGTCATCATTTAATCTGCCTTTAAACTAGAATAACAGGGTTCAGTAACATTTATTTCTTAACATTCATTCATTCAGTTTGTCAAGCAGACAACATGACAGCATCACTAAATCTCTTGGAGAGATATTTCTTCATTCAAAGTCTCTAAAGGCCTCAGATTTAAAGATCCTCCTCACATATCTCTAAACACATTCAAAGTGCTCCCCCATGGTTCACATGTTCTTTGTTCTCACTGATATTATTTATACAGAGCAGCACTTCCTAACTGATGTGTGAAAGTGACGTGTGCTCAGATCAACCACTGTGATAGAGTTGTGTTGAAACTATTGTTCTCAGGAGCCAACACATGGCCAGGAAGGCCAACAATTCATCCAAGACATTTTAGAAAACTACTCTGTCTACTGTTTCTGTTTGCATGCATACACATATTGTATCTGCACACACCTCCCTTTAGATAACCAGCAGTATGGGTGCAGGTGGAGTGGGTGTAACGTTAAATACACAACAGGAAATAGGATTTGATGCAATGAGAGCAAAACCAATTGGTTTAAATATTTTGGATTTTGTGACGAATTCAAACTACATATTCTCTGTTCCATCTTGATTTATCAGTTTCTACATCTGTTTTATTTCATTGTCTTGCATCAAGAGGTAAGTTTGCAGTAGCTGGACAGGAAGTGAGACATTTCTCAGTTCTATCTTTGTCTTCTTATGCTGCAGATGAGTTGTTGTCTCAAATGCAAACAGTAAATGTTTCTCTGAAGCAGGAGAAATTAGATTTAATCAGTGAAAACAGTGATTCTGGAAACATTTGGTAAGATTTGCACAAAGACAAGAAGAGAAGAAGTCTCCCAGGTTGTTTGTGGTGTAAATGGTGTCATTGTTTCTGGTGTACTTTCTCATAGAGGGGTTCATCAGTTTAATCAGTCTAGCTTCTGCAGGTTCTTCTGCACTTCTCATCTCAATGATAACCACATTTGATTAGAGCTACAGCTCCTTCTAATGCATCAGAGCTGGGAGAGGGGGAAGGACTTCATCATCATGTTCACTCCTTTTTCTCAACACTATTTCTGTTTTGATCACTTCCTCTGAATGAAGTCATGGCCACATTTGACTCCAGAGTTTCAGTAGAAGGAGAAGACATGTAGAGAGTGTTCAGTTTGACAGACTTTACACTGGTGAAGCTCAGCTTTGGGATTAAAGATGAAGAATAATCCTATTTTCAGATTGTAGTTTAAAACCTGCATGGATTCCCTCCAGCTGCTGTGCTGAACTTAGTGAGTATGACACCTCTTGTTATCAGTAGGTCCTCTATTCATTCTACATGGAAAAGGATTTATTGTATCTTTCAAACATGTGATTGTAATGACTTTATGCAGCAGCCTTTCCAGCAGCATCAAGAATCACTGTCTCTTTGTAAGACAGCAGTAGTCTACAGGATGATCATATCTGTGGCTGAGTTGTTTTGTTCATGTCTTGTTGTCTGTTGTTGTCATGTTTGAGTTTATTTAAAGCGATGCACAGACCTTTGTGTGAGATGCAGTCTGATATATTTATATATTTCTGCAGTGCCATGAGAGGGTTGGCTGTGGTCAGACTATGGTTAGTTTTGAACTTTGTGCAAAAGGAAGGAAGCTGAGACAGAACAAGATGAATGTTATTTATTTATTTGTGGTTTCTGCAGTTTCATCAGATGAAATCTTGATGTGAGGATGGGACACACTTTGCTCTGTGAGCTGGGCTTATTCTGTGAGTATGTTACTGACATACCCCCCATGACGTCACAGGTGATGGTCTGGTCCATTTCCTGGTCCACTGCAGTGTGTGGGAGGGTCTGCAGCCATAAACATATCTTCCTCTATTGAATGTTGTGAGGGTGGATGCATGTCTCTATATTTTATTTCAAATGTGGAGCTGTAGATACTGCCATCACATTGGCTCAGATTCCTCAGAGAGTTTTCCTCTCATATCTCAGGAACACTTGGTTATGTTTGTAGTAGTGATCCTTTAATGCATCCTTCATGCTCATGTTACACATTAAATATTTCTTATTAAATATTAGAGTTTGTTTTAGTCTCTTAATGTCTGACATTTCCTCCTTTATTGCAGTGCTCTATACACTCCTCTACAAAGGACATGCTCAAGGTGATTAAACAGTTTGAACTTTCTTGTCTTTGTTTTTAATTATTCTCTAAAAACTAATCTCAACCTACTGCATCATGTTTCTTTTTACTGTATGTACTGACACAGATTGTGTCTACCATATTTCCTAAAAGTGTTTTTCATTCCTAACTGTATGTTCATGTTGCTTCTAGATGCTGTGCTGACTACTGACCCCTACTGGTCACCTTTGTTCACTGGAGAGTCTGTTACCTTCATATGTGACATGAAGGAAGGAGGAGTCAGTGACTGGCATTATACAATCAACAAGGATGGAGGAGAATTTACTCCCTACAGCACACATCAACGATACACATTCAAACCTCTGACTACAGGTCACAGTGGTGGATATCAGTGCTGTGGTCACCACAAGAGCCCATATCAGACAAAGTGTAGTAATACTGTCTCTTTAACTGTATCTGGTAAGACCTGGATATTTTATCAACAACACTAATTAATGATTCCTGTAGAAATATGCATATTAATGATGTAATACTTTGAACATTTAATCACTTCTACACTCTAAACATTTATTAGAATACTGTAAAACTTGAACCTTTGACCAGGACCTGAGCTACTTTTCTCAGTTCCTGATACTGTTATCTAGAATGACCACACGTATGATCTTTGATAGAAAATAAAAGGTATTGTAGATAAACATGTGAAAAATAAACTGAGAAAAGATGTGACTGAACTGGACATATCAAGAATTACACATCAAGGTAACTTTTTAGTTCTAATTATTACAGAAGCAGTCATACTGTGTTTATTTTGAGATTCCAAACCAAAGTTGATGGAGCTCTGACACCTTGATGAAATGGAGACAAATCACAGATGATTCAAAATATCTGAAACTAAAGAGAAAATAACCAATGATTAACATAGAGAGATTCTCAGGGTGGAGAATAGTAACATATTTTAGAATTTGAAGAAGAGGAAGAACTTAGAATTGATAAAACAAATCTGTTGACCAATAATACATTTAATGTATTTTTTTCACAACAGCAAATCAACCTCAGGCCTCACTAACAGTAGACAACAGAGTCATAGCAGCAGGAGGCAGAGTGACACTGACCTGCTCTGTGGAGACCTCTGCTGGATGGAAGTTCTACTGGTTCAGACGTAGATCAGAGTCTGATGGAGCTGAGACAGTAAGAGCTGGAACATCATCCACCACTGAGAGTGTTTCAGAAGGAGGCATCTATCACTGCAGAGGAGGAAGAGGAGACCCAGAGTTCTTCACAGCAGACAGTAATGCTGTCACAATAGAGGAACCAGGTGAGTGTTGTGTTTTTGTTTTCAAACTCCACATGTGACCTGCATTCATGATTAATAACATCATGATTAATGTTACATTAACACCTGGTAACTCTAGAGGTTTTCTGTTTGTTGTGTCTTTCTACATTGTCTATATCTAGAAGTGTGTTTGTTGGGCCTGGATATTAAGGCACTCAATATCTGGGTTTGGCTATCAAGAATAATTAATAATTATTATAAATAATTATTTATTATTAAATAATCGGATCTGAATTACAAGATCACCTCGGGGCACCACCCTTCTAGGAAGGGAAAAGATAGCCAATCAATCAAATCAGTCTCATAAATGGTACTAAATTGTCAATTTGGATTTCTGATTAATAATTAACTCAATAACTATAATCAAAAATTACCACGTTAACAACTAGTAGAAGGTAATTTGGAGTTCTTGGCAGTGTAGAGGTTGGCAGTATTCATTCTCGTGCAACATTAAACAGACAACTGGTATGTTTAAAAGACATTTATTAACAAGAATAAAAGTAGGTAAACATACAATCTAAACAAAATACTCTAAACAGGTGTGTGTGTGTGTGTGTGTGTGTGTATGTGAGTGTTTGTCAAAATGGCCGCCGGTGTGGGCGTTCCAAAATGGCCGCCGGTTAGGGGCGTTCCAAGATGGCCGACAATGTGGGTGTGTCAAGATGGCTGCTGAGCCATGAGGTCTTGAACACAAAGGAAACAATGGCTGCTCAGACCATGTGCTGGTCAGTAGATGTGTGGAATGTGATAAGGGTTTTATGAGGTACCAGGTTAGGAAAAGAGTGGTTAGTTAGCATGCAAGAGACCCTGAGTCTATGTGTTGCATAATCTAAACTAACATCAATTCACTATACTAAACAACTCAATAAAAACAAATATCACGTCAATTCAAAGTTCTGTGCTTAGCTTAGCTTATCTATGCCCAGGTCATACTACCAGTTGGTGGAAAGTCCATTTCTGGTGTGTTGCTCCTTTAGTTGGCAATTCCTGGTGGAAAGCCAACTGGGAAAAGTTGCAGTCCTTGCTGTGTGTCCTGATGGCAGACGTTGGAGGGAAACCGGCCGCTCCTTGAGTCCCTAGAAGTTGCTTGTTAGCAGGTCGGTGCTAACTAGCCGCGTGGCTCCTGTTGTTTGTGAGTTTAGCCTGCAAACCCTTTGTTCGCTGGCTAAAAGCTGGTGTAGATTCCTCAGCAGGATTTCGCTTCGCTGCTGTATGGAGAAGAGGCCTGCGAGTAGTTGCTTTGTGTTAGCAGACTACTTGGCACCCAGCTGCAGCCGAGCAGCTGGGGGTCTCCACGTGGTGGTGTGGAGTGGAGTGGGCAAGAGGTAAGAGGGAAGAGCGGAAGAGCGTAAGAGAGCGAACAAAGGCCAAGACAGCGCATTTTATATGACCTGATGACCTCAGAGGTCACATGCCACTGTCAGCCAGTGAACTGCTGAGTCAGTTTTCACACCTGGAGGATTGTGGGACTTCAGGGATTCTCTTTGTCTCCCAGACAAAGACAAACATGTGGTTAACTTGGTTCTGCATGGTGAGCTCCCGTAGCTCACCACAAGGGTCATATTCCAACATCCCCCCTTTGGTCTCACGATCTCACTCGACGTGTGGTCGTGAGAGCACAAGTGTCCATGCGTAATCCAAGTTGGAAAAGTTCATTCATAGTAATGACATCTGGGCAGTCTGTTAACCAACTGGGCTGTGGTAAACGCTAACTATCTTAGCTAAGCAAAACCAAATCATCAGGTGAAAACTGAAATACACATAAGCACATTGACATTTACTAACAGTGTTAGTGAGAAAGAGAAGAATGTCAGTGATGTAAATTGTTAGGGTAAGATACAGAAAGAGAGTGGCACCTACAATGATAAAACCATTTCCAAATGTCCAAGAGTTTTGTGGTTTACTCATTGGATCCCATTAGAATAATTATTATTCAATGCAGTGCTCGGTCTAATCGTAACAGAAATAACAATTTTGTCCTTCATACAGGTGTTGCTGTGGAAGGATGTCATCACATTTTAATATCTTCTTTGTCAATGGCTGTATTATTGTTCGAATGTGTCCTAAAAATTTGTGTTGAATAAGGACATGTATAAATTGCAAAATACTACCAAGGAGTTGGTTCAGGTGTAATTGCAAAGTTAGACAGTGGGTCTGGGTCCAATCAGAATTTAGGCTTTTCTCAGCTAATAGTGGCAGGTGTGACTATTAGTGAGTTGAAAACTATGGAGTTTGCTGCTGTTGCTAACAAATCAACAAGTTTGTCTACTTAACTGCAAAGAAAGTAAAGTACTTAGTACCTACTGGCAGTACAGGGGTGGACTGTTATCACTGTGAAGAAGAAACTCTGAATCTGAGGTGCCTTAAGTTTTTCCGAGCTCGTGGCTCAGGGCTGTAACGCTCCGTGTAGCCAGAGGCACAGAGGTATTCAGAGGCGTTGTCACTATCTGCTAAATTATGATCATCTAAGCTGCACTCAGAGATGCTGCGATCATCATCTGAGCGGTCTATTGGCTGATCAAGCTGCTGGGCCAGAATTTCAGAATAAGGCTTTCTACAGCTCCGACTATGTGAATGCCTATCTCTGGGAAGTTGGCGGACATGGCGGTTACGCTCAGTGTCCCTGGGTGGCCCTTTATCACCCCCCTTTGGTCTGTTGTGAGGGTGATGTTTTAAGGTGACAGATCGGGGTGATGCCTTGGTGGTTGAGCTGGAGGGCTCAACCGTCTTCCCTCTTGTTTTGGAAGTGACAACAGTTTCCCAAGCCACCTGTGTCATCTTCCTGATGTCCTGCATCGAGGGATCACCTTGGCGTGTCATGAGTACAACGTGAGTGCGTACACATGGGTGCAGGTTCTGCAAGAATAAGGACTTGAAGGTGGAGCTTTCTTCTAAGCCTGGTGCATTCTTGCCCTGAAAGTACACATGTCTCAAACGTTTGTAGTAATCTCTAGGATGCTCATGACGGGTATGTTTAATTTGGAGAGCTGCAACCATTGAGCCGATCTCATCAGCAGTAGAAGAGAATTCTTCTAGGAGTGCTTGACGGAGCTCTGAGTAGTCATCTCTGACTGTTGGAGGTTGTGACTGGATAAACTTGTGGACAGCTTTAGAGCTTGTTTTCCATACAAGTTTAACCTTCTCCCTTTGGGTTGCATGGGGCAAATCAATTAGGGCGTGGTCTAAATCCCTAACGTAATTGTCAACGTTATGATCACAGCTGTCTGGATCAAAATGTTCAATGTCCTGTGCAAGGAACTCAAGCACTTCAAAGCGGGGACACTGTGGTGTCCGGGCAGGTGCATCACGTGCAACAGTTATCTCTGGTGGAAAGGCAGGGGCTGGGCAAACCTGTGGTGTTGTAGTCCCCCCTTTGGAGAGATGGGCACGGATGGGAGTGTCATACATCATAGGCTGAAAAGAAGATTGGGCAGGATATCTTCTGGAGG
Organism: Planiliza haematocheilus; assembly: GCA_005024645.1. NCBI lineage: Eukaryota > Metazoa > Chordata > Actinopteri > Mugiliformes > Mugilidae > Planiliza > Planiliza haematocheilus. The sequence continues at coordinate 113,790 of SRSE01001434.1, forward strand.
ATAAACTAGAAATCTCTTCATGGTCTATATCAGAAAGATGGGACGTCAGGAAACTGTTACTTCGGTCTCTCAGAGGAGGTTGAGGAGCTGACTCCATTCCCAGGAACTTAGGGTCGGCTGGAAATTGTTCCCATCTTCTAACTGTAGAGGGTATTAACCTTTCACTACAGGAGGAGTGTGAATCGGAATAGCCAGAATCACACTGGCTTAACGACTGTGGTGGGGAAGGACAACCTGATTTAAGCCTTAACAGTTCCTCTTTGTGTGCACAAAGATCGGACTCTGCGGAGTGCAGGTCTGATAAGTAGCGCATAGCTTTGTTATTGGCCATTTGTACCTCATGGAGGAGACAAGCCGTTTGCGCTTTAAGGGACTCTACCTCCTTTTCTAAGGCTGCTTTGCTCTGAGAGGCAAGGCTGGATTGCCTGTGAAAGTTCAGAAGCAAACATCTTAACAATGGGCCTTTGGATGCAGTCTGTGCATCACACCTGTCCTTAAGCAGAGAATCTATCTCATCCCTGCACTCGCTGAAATTCAATGTGTTAATGAATGCAGGGTAGCCTGGGTTTAGGCTCTGTGCAAGGGAAGAAATGAATTGCTCTACACAGGGGTTCTCCATTGTTACGTGGGATAGAGGTAAGGTGTCAAAAACAACAACAACAAAGCAATGGGGTTAGCAATACTATGCTAAGTAGCTACGTAGCTTCTAAGAGAGAGGCTAGAAAGGTAGCTATGGCACCATCTAGTGGCTCTAGTGGGCACAACAAATTTGGTATCACAGTAAATGCAAATCTACTCACCAAAACTCAACATGCAATAACTGAAATGCAGGGCAGTAACAGTTAGAGTTGTGATCCTTAAAGTTAACTTAGGCTGGAACACGTATTAGTAGCAGCTAAGTATATAACTTATATTTCACAGGGCTGGTAGCACACTGTGGCTCTATCTCAGACTCCTTATCTTACTTTAGGCTGAAATGCATGGCAGTAACAGCCGGCACAAGTTCTTTCACACAGGGCCGATGGCACGCTGTGGTTTAATTTACCAGGGGAGCACTTAAATTACAGGAAACAGCTTGCATTGAATATGTGGTATTCAAATGCTAAATTCTTACAACTACGAAAAGTAGGTTGAACTTGAATTAGCTAGCAGCAAAGGCAACTCTTAATGTACGACTTAAGACGGTAGTTATTAATAACGAATTATTAATAAATTATCAATTTATGAATTTAATAAATTATCACCACACTGCACCTGTTTGTAAGTACAACTGGACATCTACTCCTGTGGTAGACTAGTGAGATTGAACGTTAAGACTTTTGACTAGTCTAAAAAAAATTTCAAAAATATTTTTGGCTTTGGCCAAATTATGCTGAAATTAATATTGCACAATTATGAATAATTGCCAACAGTACTCTGCCTCACACGGGGCACCATTATGTTGGGCCTGGATATTAAGGCACTCAATATCTGGGTTTGGCTATCAAGAATAATTAATAATTATTATAAATAATTATTTATTATTAAATAATCGGATCTGAATTACAAGATCACCTCGGGGCACCACCCTTCTAGGAAGGGAAAAGATAGCCAATCAATCAAATCAGTCTCATAAATGGTACTAAATTGTCAATTTGGATTTCTGATTAATAATTAACTCAATAACTATAATCAAAAATTACCACGTTAACAACTAGTAGAAGGTAATTTGGAGTTCTTGGCAGTGTAGAGGTTGGCAGTATTCATTCTCGTGCAACATTAAACAGACAACTGGTATGTTTAAAAGACATTTATTAACAAGAATAAAAGTAGGTAAACATACAATCTAAACAAAATACTCTAAACAGGTGTGTGTGTGTGTGTGTGTGTGTGTATGTGAGTGTTTGTCAAAATGGCCGCCGGTGTGGGCGTTCCAAAATGGCCGCCGGTTAGGGGCGTTCCAAGATGGCCGACAATGTGGGTGTGTCAAGATGGCTGCTGAGCCATGAGGTCTTGAACACAAAGGAAACAATGGCTGCTCAGACCATGTGCTGGTCAGTAGATGTGTGGAATGTGATAAGGGTTTTATGAGGTACCAGGTTAGGAAAAGAGTGGTTAGTTAGCATGCAAGAGACCCTGAGTCTATGTGTTGCATAATCTAAACTAACATCAATTCACTATACTAAACAACTCAATAAAAACAAATATCACGTCAATTCAAAGTTCTGTGCTTAGCTTAGCTTATCTATGCCCAGGTCATACTACCAGTTGGTGGAAAGTCCATTTCTGGTGTGTTGCTCCTTTAGTTGGCAATTCCTGGTGGAAAGCCAACTGGGAAAAGTTGCAGTCCTTGCTGTGTGTCCTGATGGCAGACGTTGGAGGGAAACCGGCCGCTCCTTGAGTCCCTAGAAGTTGCTTGTTAGCAGGTCGGTGCTAACTAGCCGCGTGGCTCCTGTTGTTTGTGAGTTTAGCCTGCAAACCCTTTGTTCGCTGGCTAAAAGCTGGTGTAGATTCCTCAGCAGGATTTCGCTTCGCTGCTGTATGGAGAAGAGGCCTGCGAGTAGTTGCTTTGTGTTAGCAGACTACTTGGCACCCAGCTGCAGCCGAGCAGCTGGGGGTCTCCACGTGGTGGTGTGGAGTGGAGTGGGCAAGAGGTAAGAGGGAAGAGCGGAAGAGCGTAAGAGAGCGAACAAAGGCCAAGACAGCGCATTTTATATGACCTGATGACCTCAGAGGTCACATGCCACTGTCAGCCAGTGAACTGCTGAGTCAGTTTTCACACCTGGAGGATTGTGGGACTTCAGGGATTCTCTTTGTCTCCCAGACAAAGACAAACATGTGGTTAACTTGGTTCTGCATGGTGAGCTCCCGTAGCTCACCACAAGGGTCATATTCCAACAGTGTTCAACAAGGCTGTTGTCACACAGCAACTGGTCTCAAGCACTAAATTAAGATGTGAAGTTCAGGGCAGCTGAATGATTGTATTCGTATTTGTTCTTATGTGGTTTCCTGCATTTGGCTCCAAGTAGCCCATGATTCAACATGAAAGTAAAAAAAAAAAAAAATGCATCTATGACCTTCTGTTGGTATTTCTATGTTCTAACTGGAAACTCTTGAACATGACCAGATCCAAACAGACCTGTTGTGACTCTTCAACCCAACTGGACTCAGATATACAGAGGAGAGACGATCACTGTCAGATGTGAGATCCATGGAGGAGACACTGAGTGGGAGTATGAATGGAGAACAAGCAGCTCCAGGAAACCTTCAAATCAAAATGAATTCAGGATTAGTTCTCTGTCCCACAGTGGAAACTATGAATGTAGGAGCAAAATGAAAAGAGATCAACATAAAACAACAGAGTGGAGCCATTCAGTCACAGTGACAGTAACTGACAGTAAGTCCCATTATATAACAGCTTATTGAAGTGTGTTTTTGTTATTATGAAGAGATGTGAATATAATATTTAGATATTCACAAAGTTTCTGATTTAAAGTGAATATTCAAAGAGATGAGACATAACATGTTTAAAACATCTTTCAACAGTTAAACTCCAACCTGTCCTCTCTGTGTCTCCATCATGGCTGAGTCCTGGAGCCTCAGTAACTCTGAGCTGTGAGCTTGAACATCCATCTGCAGGATGGAGGTTTTACTGGTATAAAGCTGTTCCTGATCTATCAAACAAGTATCCATCTTACAACTATGAGCTGCTTCCTGGTAGCATCAGTGGAACTGAACAAGATTCCTACATCATTGATGGACAGACACACACAGCAGGATATGTGTGTAGAGCTGGAAGAGGAGACCCAGTGTTTTACACTGATTCCAGTCAACCTCAGTTTGTCTGGTCTGGAGGTCAGTTTGTTTCCATCTGTTCTCTCAATCAGTAGATTATATGTCACCTTTCATTGTTTCTCTGTGACCTACATGCAGTATCTTGAAAACTAAAACACATGCTTACAATTCATTGACTGTTCACATTTATGTTCTCCTAATGCAGCAGGATCTTTCTTTTATGCTACCATCAAACTAATTATCTTATTACCATTACATTTTCTTTTCAATGTGTCAGATAAAATGAAAAACACGAAAAGAGAGTTACAAGACTTTGAAACTTGTTTTTTTTAATTGAACACAAATCCTTACATGACAGAGACAGAATCAATTGGTCCAGGACGTCTCTAACACATAGGAGGTTATATGTGGTGTCTCAGGGTTTGCTGTGTTGTGTGGGTATATGTTGAGTCTGGAAGAAAGTATATGTATGCACAGGAGGAAAAAGGAGAAGAAAATAAAGAAATAAATGACAGAGGAAAAAAGAAAGTCCAATAATACTAAGAATAGAATCTGAATATTCTGGTATCAGTAGGTAAGGAATGGCATGTGTTTGAATGTTTCCTCTTCATCTTTGGATACTTCATCAGCTCATGTTACTGCTCTTACTTATCAGATTGTCAGAGTACAGATGTCAGGTAAAAGTATGCAGTTTCTAATTTTACAGACTGCTGCTTGTTGCATATCAATTCAAATATACTTCAATGGTATTATTCATAGTTTGACCAAAACACTGCACCTTGTCATGCTTGTACTAATTTACAGCAATTAAAGAATGAAAGCAAATAAATATTTGCATTGTGGCCTTTTTCAGATTAATATCACTCTTCTTGCTTTGACTCTTTTTCAGATTTCCATTCAGCAGCGTCTCTCTCAGTGAATCCTGACAGAGTGCAGCACTTCACCTCTGACTCTGTCTCTCTGAGCTGTGAGGGAAACTCTACTGAGTGGAGAGTGAGGAGGTTTACTGATCATGGCTTCCTGTCACACTGTTCTACATGGGGGACAATGACTGGATCAACATGTAATGTTAATGGGTTAGGGTACAGTAATGCAGTGTACTGGTGTGAGTCTGGATCAGCTTTCAGCAACGCAGTCAACATCACTGTACATGGTATGTTCTAATAGTTCTTTTCTTTTGTTTGTAAATGATTAAAACATCACATCATGATGACCCAGTTATGTGACATGTTACATCATTGAGACAAACAGACAACAGTTCTTCATAGTCTGTCCTGTTTTAATGCAATCAGAGTAAACTAAGCATCATGCTACTTTTAGTTGGAGGCTTTACTTTACTCCCATCATCTGCTTACAAAACTATTTCTATCCAAACTGTCCCACAATAAATCTCTCTTTCTTTATTGTTATTTCTGTAATAAATCACTAAAAAGCAGAACATTTCTACCACCAAAGTGTTCCTTCAGCCTATCATGTAAAGACGCTGTAGTCAAGTAGGAACCTGACTAAAATATTCTAGTTAGGTTGGTGTGAAACATTTGCAGGGCTCAGGATTCAAACCAAACTTCTTGGGTAATGTCAGACTGAGGCTCAACAGGTCCAACGTGATCTAAAGGACATTGTAATAAGCTGTTGGTTATTTGGTGGGAAGGGATAGTTGTAAGATTCATACTGCAGTTTGTAATTATTCAGAAACCAAATGTCTGATATAATATGTATGCATATAGAAAGCATTCTCCTCATTGGATGTCAGCTGTTTGAAAAGTCTGACTAAATCATTGTTTGACTGTTTTCCAGGTTCTTCTGGTATCATCCTGGTGAGTCCTGTCCATCCTGTGACTGAGGGAGAACCTGTTACTCTGAGCTGCAGGTTCAGTCAACAACAAATACTTTCCAATGTGTTTTTCTACCACAATGACAAACTCATCCAGAATGATACCAGAGGGGAGCTGAGTATCTCTGCAGTGTCAAAGACACATGAAGGCTTCTACAAGTGTGAACATTCAGGAGAACAATCACCACAGAGTTGGATGGCAGTTAAACGTGAGCAGGATGAAAACATTTAATGCATTTTAGTTTTTTATTTAACATTTTTTCAGTTTGATAATAAACATTGTATTGATGTAGATATTTTCTGTGCTAAAGCCTAAACTCATCAGTCATCTGATGAATTATATCATGAACAGTCCAGTATTAATACTTAATGTTTCTGTGCCAGGAGCTCAAAGTTCTTCTTCTCCAGTGCCTTTGATTACTGGACTTCTTTGTGGAATCATACTCATCATTCTCCTGCTCTTGTTGTATCGATACAGACGGTCCAAGGGTGAGACCTTGTTATATCACATGTTTGACTCTTTCATTGATTCAATCCACAGATTCACAGCATACGTCCAATGTCATGTGTCTTTATTTCTCCTTTTGTAACAAGGCTCTGCTACAGACCAGACGATCAACCAGGATGAACATCAACATCAAGTTTACTCCTCTCTTCTCCATGGTCAGCCTTTCCAATCATTCTTTTCACTTCAACTATTTCTAACACCCACTTTGACTCTTTCAAAGCAAAGCTGAAGTGACTCATTGGATGTTGTCTTGATTTTCTCTGACCTGTAGCTGATGTTTCTGTCTATGAATCAATCAGAGGCTCTGGAAACACAGGAAGTGGTACAGTATAAACTTTGATTCATGTAGAGCTGTCAGACATTAGATTATTATCAGTGACTGATCTAAATTCATGGAACATTCTGGTTTCAGGGGAACCAGACCATGAATACAGAAATATTCCATCTCATCTTCAGCTTCAAGGTGAGGAGTCACTTCTAACATATGAAGTATAATAATATATTAGTTGTCAGCTCAGCTACCAGTCTCTAATAGTAGATAGAGTGAGTGTCATTAAATAATCTGATGCATTTATCTTAACAGGGAGACATGACACTGAGAAGAGCTCTGACTACAATAACGTGAATCCTGAATCTTTGTCACGTGTCACGTTGACCCAGTCTCAGAGAACCAGTCAGATCCCTGCCACAGTCCAGACTGTCAACCAGGATGAAAATCAGCAGCACATATACTCCTCTCTTCTCCACGGTCAGCTCTCCGTTAAAACAAACTTGCTTCCAGAGCTGCAATGTGCTTCAAGTTCATGAGCCGTCACATTAATAATAACAATGTTTCCTCCTGAACTAAATCAGGTTCTTTCAAATGATTTTCCTTTGTGGTGATTTTCACTGACCTACAGGTGATGCTTGTGTCTATGAGTCAATCAGAGCTCCTGAAAACACTGCAAATGGTACAGTAAAAACTTTGATCCATTCAAAGCTCTCCAAAATCATATAACTGCAATTCAAGCCAGTTCAAATGTTCTGATTTCAGTTGGACGGACCGATGGCTGCAGAAATGTCAAATCTCAGACTGAGCTCAGAGATGTTGGACAGAAGAGTGAGTACACAAAACATTACACAACTGAATTATTGGAGATATACCATACCTGTACATGCAGTCTGATTGTTCAATTTTAGTTTCTAAACCAAAGTCAAGCCCAGGACATGTGATGTTAACACAAAGTAACACAGTTTGATTTTATTGTAAAATATCTTTTTTTCTTCTTTTTTTTTCTGTGTAATCTTTCCAGGAAAACATGGTAATCCAGGAAAGAGCTCTGACTAGGATGTGAATCCAGACTGAGCTACAGGTAAAATGTACTAATATACTGAGAGGACAGAGTAGAATGGGGCTACCTTTGTGAGACCTTGGGGAAATTTAGATTTGGGGCAACCTTTGTATCTGTAATCCTTCCATACCTGATATAAGCAGGGAGCAAGGAACACAAAGTGTCTTTGTATGCTGACAACCTTCTGCTGTACATCTTTAGTGTTACGCGTGTTTACTGTTGTTTCATTTCAGGTCCATAAAGAGAGGAGCATCATCAATGAAATAAGAGAAGTCTGGAGAACAACCTGAAAAACAACACTCATCTGGAAACATGTGTTTGACAACATTTCTTCAACTGCTGCCATCCAGACATCAGACACACAGTCATTGATGAAGATCATATGAAAGAATGACATCATCTGGATTTAATGTCTGTATCAATGTCAACACTGATGATACTGTCTGATTATCAGATCTATTGTTGTTGCATTGATGTAGTCAATCTGCAGGTTAAATACACCATCTGTCTATATACTGTAACATAATAACTCAGTTCATTAAAGTGAATTCAATGTTTAAATGACTGAATCATTGTTGAGTTTCCTGGAAGTGTTTTTGGTATCCATCAGTGTGTGTCTCTTGTGCTGCTTGTGCTGCATTCTTCCTGTCCTTTCTACTTGTAGTGCTTTTGTTGTGTGCAGCACTGCCACCATGTGTCACAATGAACAGTCTATGGTCACGGTCAGCAGCAACAAGCTCAGCTGAAGACTGGAAGACTTTAGTTAGAGCACATTGTTTTCTGACCTGTAGGTGTCTCCATGAGTAAAAAGAATGTTACTGCATCCACACTCCCGGTGGTCTTATGTCCCCTCAGCAGTCAGACTCTTTAACATCAGCATTTCCTAACTCTTCTGCTGCTGAACTTCTTCTCATTGACTTATGCACAGTGTACAGTATATATATATAATCATCATCTCACACCTTCCAGTTGCAGTACATGGTAATTTAATTCCTACTGGAGTTTGTTGTTTTTATTCATGATATTCATGAATGTCAACATATATATAATGTCCTGACACTTTAACCTCAACCCAAATTGGCTGTTTCAACTCAGATTAGACACTGTGAATCTCTCTAATGCAATATGTAAATATTTTATGTACATAACATATTTGTCAGCTGTATTCTATTTTTTATTTTTTATTTTTTTATTCTATTCTATTTCTTGTATCTTCTGCATCTTGCACTGTTGTTTCCTGCCGCTGTAACGCCCTAATTTCCCCACGGGCATGAATAAAGTCCTATCTTATCTTCTCTTATCTTAACTGTCCAGTCTGCTACAGGCTTATTTCTATCTACTGACAATCAATGACCTCATCATTTCTAACTGAGCCACCTTGAAAAGAGGAAATGCAGCCTGTGCTTCAAACTAAATGTCTGCTGTTCACTAGTGTTTTGCTTGAGCTTGGTGAGGCTGATGTGTTGCTGATACAACATTCAGAACTTTTATTGGAAGTATATTGATTAACTGAATACTGTAGCTGTGTATAAAATGTCTTAATATTTAACATGTGGTAGATAAATATCTTTGTGCATGCTCACATTTACCACCACAATACAGCTCTGCTGATACTATTGATCATATCAGATTCACCACCTACTGCATGTGTTTGTATATACACATACTTTGTATATATACTGTAGAAAGCAGTATTACTGGACGTATACACAAACTGTGTATATGTCCACAGTTTGACTAGTTCTGTATTTTCTTTACCATTAAAGCTTAACTGTAATTCCAGTAGCTGTCATATCGAGACCAGATGTGTTAGTTCTGTTAGAAAAGAAAGAACAGAAGCTGACAGAGACCAACCCCAAGACAAGAAGCTGCCTGATCTCTTATTGATATAGAGTACCTGGACTTTTTTTTCATAGTCCTCTCTTCATCTTCAGATGCTACAGTTGTTGCTTACTGGTATGAAGTTGAAATCTTTCTCCACAATAGTGATTATTTACACTAATATATTTGTTCAATGCATGTACAGAATATGTTACTGTGTATTGTTTTTCAGACATTTATTGGCTAAATGCTTTCTTTTTTACTTTCTCTTTATTAACTCGATCAGTTTGTGTTATTTGAGTTTCTTGATGAAGCCAACATGTTTTTTATGGAGAGGGATGATTTGTCTACTGAACTGAATACACTGCACAGACAGAAGGAAGTGGGATGGACGAACCAGACAGAAAAAAGCAGAACCCTAGCTTTCTCACACTGACATGAATCTTCTTCTTCACACAGTTCACTGTTTCTCTTCATAGATTGCAGTTTCAAGTTTCTCTTGATAGAAACAGGAAGTATTTCTCAGTCAGATCAACAGAGTGTCAGTGCTGGATGTGAGGATGGGACACACTTTTCTGTCTGTGCTGTTGTTGACCTGTGAGTACCAGAGACTTTTCACCAACTATTTAGCTTTGTTCCTGTAGGCAGGGTTTTGGCAGGTGATCTGTTCTACTATGTGGACAAAAGTATTTGAATTAAGGTGTTTCAATCAGACCTGTTGTCACAGGTGTATAAAACCAATCATCTAGCCACACCGTTTTTATTTGTTCTGTGGAGGGATGAATCTTCTCCACAGCTTCTCTGTGTCAGTCAGATGGAGGAGTCTGGGTTTGGAAAATGTTACCTGTCTGACTGCATTGTGCCAACTGTGACGTTTGATGGAGGAGGGATAATGGTATGAGGCTGTTTGTTAGGGTTTGGGCTAGACCCCTATCTGCAGTGAAGGACAATCTTAATGTTTCAGCATATCGAGACATTTTGAACAATGCCATACTTTAAATCATTTGGCAACAGTTTGGGGAAGGCCCTTCTCTATTCCAACATGAGTGTGTCCCAGTGCACAAGGACTATGACGACATGGTTCCATGTGGAAGACCTTGACTGGCTCACACAGAGCCCTGGCCTCAAAGAATTGTCTGAGTAGATTAGAAACAAAATGATAGATAATCATATTAGGTAAAGGATATAAGACCACCAAGCAGCTCAGTTTTCCTATGACTACACTTGCACATATTATTCAGAAGTTTAATGTACACAGGACTGTAGACAACCTACATGGACATGGTCAAGGTCAAGGTACATCAGTGTCAGATCGCTGTTTGAGTCAAAGTGGACTTACAGGGGAACTACTAACCCTAAGGTCCAGGTTGTAAAAAAACAGTAGTTCTCCTTTAATGGAAGACGACTGAGGAAGACTCTGCTATTGAAAGCAAATCATAAAAAAAAAGCGAGACTGTAATTTGCCAAAATGCAGGTTGACAAGCCACAAAGCCTCTGGATGGGTGTTTTGAATCTGTCCAGGGTTCAATGAAATCTTAATATTATCAAGGCATTCTGGAGCAAAATATGATGCCTATAGTTAGAAAGCTTGGCCTCAGTTGTAGGTCATGGGTACTCCAACAGGATAATGGCCCACAACAAGCAGTTTAAAACACTCAAGAACACTGGACTGTTCTAAAGTGGCCTTCCATGATCTCAGTCCTGTTCAACAACTGAGGAAGGAGCTGAAACAGCAGTGTGGAGAACACACCCTACAGTTACTGCTTGAAAAGGTTGTGTGACAAAGTCACGTTAAGGGTACCATCATGTTTGATCAGGCCAGTTTCATTAGTTTTTTTTTAAAATTATTTTTCTGTTAAACCTCAAAATTCAAAAGCAATGTCTGGATTTTACTAATTTTCAGTAAATGTATGCTTATTATTACTTTTGTTAGTTCATTCATTCATTCATTCATCTTCTGTAATCACTTATTCCTGTGAAAGGTCGCAGGGTCTGTTGGAGCCTATCCCAGCTGTCATCGGGTGAGAGGCAGGGTACACACCGGACAGGTCTCCAGTTTATCGCAGGGCTACTTTTGTTAGTTTCAAGTTATTTTAGTTACATTTGTGGGTTTTTTCTCCCTAATGGAAGGGTACCAACACTTTTGACCATGTGTGTATTTGCTGTTCTTGTAATTGTCAGGTGTGGCCATATACTTTTGTCTATGTAGTTTAGATCTGATCATTTATAAATCATCCAAGTAAGATAATAATTGTTTAATAACTGTTGATTTTATAATTCTTTATAAAATATTCAACTCTGTTTTTAATTTATGGAACACCAGTCACTGTTTGATTGTTTCATTTTGGTGTCTAAAGTTTGAACCTTTATTCTAGTAATGAAGACACTCCTCTACTGTGCTCAAGGTAACAGCATTGTTTTACTTCATTCATTCATTTAACATGAGTCTGTAGTCCTGTCAGTCACATCCTCTCTCTGTGTCTTTTATCAGTGTTCATTATTTTAATTCATGTAGGAACACAGATTGTAGAGAACAGTACAAGTTTGGTATTTTAGATTGTTAACTGTTTAGTGTTGTATGAATGTTTGTGTTTGTTTCTAGATGCTGTGCTGACTACTGACCCCTACTGGTCACATTTGTTCACTGGAGAGTCTGTTACCTTCATATGTGACATGAAGGAAGGAGGAGACACTGACTGGGATTATAAAATCTACAAGGATAATCGAGGATTTACTCCCTATAGCACACATCAACACTACACATTAAAACCTATGTCTACAGGTTACAGTGGTGAATATGTGTGCTGCGGTCTCCACAAGAGATCACATCAGACAAAGTGTAGCAATACTGTCACTGTAACTGTATCAGGTAAATCCTACTACATAAGTTATTAATCATCCCTGCTCATATGTACATAACAATCCATTATGTAATGTAAAACTTACCATATGGATATATTCAGAATACTGTCCACACTGAAACTTTGACCAGGACCTCTGTATGTTTTCACTCAATTCTTACTTCTTTTTTTTCACTGAATACACAAATATCCAACATAAAAAAAGAAAAAGCAACCTCACCACATCAAGGGCTCATCATACTGATGGTTGACTGGTTGTAGCTGAGGGTGTTTCTTTTCTCTAAAGCAGAAACAGGATAGACTAGTGTAGCAGTTAATGCATCACTGTGTGTCTGTTAACATTAAGTGTGACTTCTTCAGGCTGGATAATGGATAGACTGTGACACTGATTCTTAGACCAGAGTTAATGGCTTGACTGGATTACTGTAACGCACTTTATTTTGGGCTCAATCAGTCCTTCCTCACACATCTTTAGTTGGTTCACTGGAGCACGTAAGAGAGAGCACATAACCCCCATTCTGGTCTCCCTCCACTGGCTGCCTGTGCATTTCAGAGTTCATATTAAGATTCTTTTATTTGCCCATAAATCTGTCCGGTAAATGGTCTCACCCCGCTTTACCTCTCTCAGCTTCTCCATCCTTTCACTTCTGCTCAGTGTCTCAGGTCAGCTGAGCAGCTGCTCCTAGATGCATCAATGTTTAAGTGGAAGCTCAGAAGAGACAGAGCTTTTTCTGTTGCTGCTCCTAAATTATGGACTAGTCCACCACTGCACATCAGACAAGCCCCCTCACTGTCAATTACTAAAACTAGTCTTAAGACCCACTTTTATCCCTTGGCTTTCAACCCTGAGGTCTTGTTTTTCTTATTGCTTAGTTATTTTTTATTCCAGTTCTGAAGAAGAAATTAAAAAGATTTTACTGCAGGTGGAGTGTTGTTCTTGTTTCATATGTTTTACCTTTTTGTTTTTATAACATCAGATAGACCCAGGGCCACACTGACAGCAGGACCAACAACCATACCAGTAGGAGGCAGAGTGACACTGACCTGCTCTGTGGAGACCTCTGCTGGATGGAAATATGAGTGGTTCAGACGTACCACAGACACCTCTGAAGTTCAAGTCAGAACAAATGATGGAGAAAACAGAGTTATCAGTGTATCACAAGGAGGAATCTACCGGTGCAGAGGAGGAAGAGGAGAACCAGTTTACTACACTGATCACAGTGATCCAGTCACCATTGAGATAACCTGTGAGTTCAGTTATTTAGTTTGAAATATTCATGATTTCATGATTATCATTAGAATTAGTGATGAAACCTACAATGTTCAGTTTTCTCTGTTGATTTCATGTTTCTGTTTGTGTCCCAACTGTTCATATCTGGTGGAAACAGTTTCCAACAAGGCTGTTGTAACACAACAACCCAACTGGCCTCAGATATTCAGAGGAGAGAAGATCACTCTGACATGTGAGGTCCAGGGAGGTGAAGACACTGAGTGCATATATGAATGGAGAACACCCAGGTCATCTATACACTGGACAGACAATAAATACTGGACTTTCACTGCTTCTGAGTCCAGCAGTGGAGACTACATGTGTAAGAGTAGACACAGAGATGACTCATATTCTTCAACAGAGTGGAGTGAAGCCATCACATTGTCAGTATCTGGTAAGTCAAATTTCAGTTAAAATAAATGTAAGAATTATTACAATTACAGTTTTATTAGACAAAAAACACTCTCCCTCACTCTTTAAACAGTGTGGCTCTGTGATGACCAGATATCAGAGAATGAGTTGTGTAAAGATTAGACACAAGCTCAAGGGAAGGTCTTAAATCTATCCAGTAATTTGATGCAACAAATGTCCATTCACAGTATGATAGTGGAGATAGTAAGACAGATGAAGGACCTGACAAAACAAAAATATATTAAAAGTAGGTATTATAATTTTTTGTATATTTATGATCTATTTTACAAGTTTATTAAATAAATGGTAATAGGAAATACCATTACATTCAGTGTTCAAAGTACATTGATTGGTGGGGTCACAAAAACCATTGAATGGAGACTTTGAATTTACATACTTTGCTATGATTAATTGTCATTTACACAAGTTAGAGACACAATTTATCCTAAACTCAACAGCAACTAAACCAAAGGCCCAGCTGAGTGCTGACCCCAGAGACATTCCAGTAGGAGGCAGTGTGACCCTGACCTGCTCAGTGAAGTCATCATCTGGATGGAAATACTACTGGTACAGAGATGAGAAGTCCTCTGAACATGCTGGTTTCTATCCAAATGGACAAACCAGAGTCTCACAGGAAGGACTCTACTGGTGCAGAGGAGGAAGAGGAGACCCAGTTTACTACACAGAGTACAGTGATTCAATCAGGATCAATAGAAATGGTCAGTGGGTGGTTGAGTTGGAGAGTTTTATACTAATAATAAATGTAGAAACATCCAGTGTGGATTTATGAAAGTGGCTTGATGTTGATGTTTGTGTCTTTATTTATGATTCTTGAACATGGACAGTTCCAAACAAGGTGACTGTGACTCTCCAACCCAACTGGCCACAGATCTACAGTGGAGAGGAGATTACTCTGAGATGTGAGATCCATGGAGGAGACACTGGTTGGGAGTATGAATGGACATCTACCAGTTCATACAAACCTCCAAATCTAAAGGAATTCAGGATTAAATCTGATTCTTCACTCCACACTGGAGACTACAAGTGTAAAGGCAGAATGAAAAGTGGACGACAGTCTTCAACAGAGTGGAGTGATTCCTTCAGATTGACTGTATTCATCAGTAAGTCACATCATATTTCACCACTCATGACTGTTATTTAACTGTGTAACAACATATATTCAGAGAGATTCAGATTCAAATTTTAGGAATAGGAGGAATT
Organism: Planiliza haematocheilus; assembly: GCA_005024645.1. Lineage (NCBI taxonomy): Eukaryota > Metazoa > Chordata > Actinopteri > Mugiliformes > Mugilidae > Planiliza > Planiliza haematocheilus. Next base: position 128,821 of record SRSE01001434.1, read on the forward strand.
TACAGCCAAAGATTTAAAAGAAACAATCGCATAAATATTACACTTAATGTATTTTTTTTCATAACATCAGATAGACCCAGGGCCACACTAACAGCAGGACCAACAACCATACCAGTAGGAGGCAGAGTGACACTGACCTGCTCTGTGGAGACCTCTGCTGGATGGAAATATGAGTGGTTCAGACGTACCACAGACACCTCTGAAGTTCAAGTCAGAACAAATGATGGAGAAAACAGAGTTATCAGTGTATCACAAGGAGGAATCTACCGGTGCAGAGGAGGAAGAGGAGACCCAGTTTACTACACTGATCCCAGTGATTCAGTCACCATTGAGATAACCTGTGAGTTCAGTTATTTAGTTTGTAATATTCATGATTTCATGATTATCATTAGCATTAGTGATGAAACCTACAATGTTCAGTTTTCTCTGTTGATTTCATGTTTCTGTTTGTGTCCCAACTGTTCATATCTGGTGGAAACAGTTTCCAACAAGGCTGTTGTAACACAACAACCCAACTGGCCTCAGATATTCAGAGGAGAGAAGATCACTCTGACATGTGAGGTCCAGGGAGGTGAAGACACTGAGTGGAAGTATGAATGGAGAAGACCCAGGTCATCTATACACTGGACATACAATAAATACTGGACTTTCACTGCTTCTGAGTCCAGCAGTGGAGACTACATGTGTAAGAGTAGACACAGAGATGACTCATATTCTTCAACAGAGTGGAGTGAAGCCATCACATTGTCAGTATCTGGTAATGTTTGTTGTTGTCTGTTCTGATTTCCTCATATGGCAAATTATTTTGGTCCTTGCATAGAACACATTACAAAGTGTCAGATTTTTATATTCTTTGGTTCTATTTTATAAGGTTATTAAACCTATGGTAACAGGAGATTAACATTACGTCCGATGTTCAAAGTACATTAGTAGGAGACACTGAGTGGGAGTATGAATGGAGATCTACCAGTTCAAATCTAAATGAATTCAGGATTAAATCTGCTTCTTCACTCCACAGTGGAGACTACAAGTGTAAAGGCAGAATGAAAAGTGGACAACAGTCTTCAACAGAGTGGAGTGATTCCTTTAGATTGACTGTATTTGTATCATATATTTAGCAGACAAACATATTTAGATAAATAATACCAACTTTACAAGAAACATATATTGAATGTAATCTACCATCAGTACATAGTAACATGTTTACATTCTGATAAAATCTCTTTCAACAGGTAAACCCCAACCTGTCCTCTCTGTGTCTCCATCATGGCTGAGTCCTGGAGCCTCAGTAACTCTGAGCTGTGAGCTTGAACATCCATCTGCAGGATGGAGGTTTTACTGGTATAAAGCTGTTCCTGATCTATCACACAAGTATCCATCTTACAACTATGAGCTGCTTCCTGGTAGCATCAATGGAACTGAACAAGATTCCTACATCATTGATGGACAGACACACACAGCAGGATATGTGTGTAGAGCTGGAAGAGGAGACCCAGTGTTTTACACTGATTCCAGTCAACCTCAGTTTGTCTGGTCTGGAGGTCAGCTTCTATGTTTGATTATGGATTTCTTTAACTTTCTATTAACCCAGGGTTTACTGGTCTGCTTCCAGTAAAAAGCGTCTTAAAAGAGACTATCTTACATTCTTTTAAGGTTCTCTCTTAACTTTAAATTCAGGCCTTAAACTCACTTTGAAGTATTTGTCCAGATTGGTCTGGTATGTTTTCAATAGGAAGATGTTATTTCTATTGTATTTTTATTGTTATTATACAATAGATTTCATGTTGTCTGACTCTTCCTCATGGTTCATTTTTCAGATTTCCATTCAGCAGCGTCTCTCTCTGTGAATCCTGACAGAGTGCAGCACTTCACCTCTGACTCTGTCTCTCTGAGCTGTGAGGGAAACTCTACTGAGTGGAGAGTGAGGAGGTTTACTGATCATGGCTTCCTGTCACACTGTTCTACCTGGGGGACAATGACTGGATCAACATGTAATGTTAATTGGTTAGGGGACAGTAATGCAGTGTACTGGTGTGAGTCTGGATCAGCTTTCAGCAACGCAGTCAACATCAGTGGACAGAGTGAGTTTTAATCACATGTTACTGTCATCACCCTGCATCTGCTGATCTCTACATTAAATGTCATGTTGTTTGACTGTTTTCCAGCTGGTGATATTATCCTGGTGAGCCCTGTCCATCCTGTGACTGAGGGAGATTCTGTTACTCTTGGCTGCAAGTTGAAGACACAAAATGTTCTTTCTAATGTGTTTTTCTATCAAAATGACAAACTCATCCAAAGTGATACCAGAGGGGAGCTGATCATCTCTGCAGTGTCAAAGACACATGAAGGCTTCTACAAGTGTCAGTCCTCAGGAAAACAATCAGCACAGAGTTGGATGGCTGTAACATGTGAGGAATCTGTTCAGTTATTATTGATAGAACAAGGGATCTTTGTAAATTGTGCTGATGTCATTTTTTACAGATACATTTAACTGAATCTCATCATTTATTTCCAGCAGTGTCCAGGTCTGAAAGCTCTTCATTTCTTCTTCCATTGATCGTTGGACTGGTTTGTGGAGTTTCACTGATTCTTCTTCTGCTGCTGTTGTGTCTCTACAAACAGTCAAAGGGTGAGAACGTTTCCTCCTGATATTAGATTGATTATAGTCTAATGATCAACATCACTGATGTAATCTGATTACTCTATGAGTACTGTGAAATCAATAGAACAATTACATTAAAATCATGTCTCTTTTCACAGATTCTTGCTTTATCAGGTTGGTCCAACACTCCTCTGTCTCATTTTCAACGTACTAGAATTACTTTCAGTGATTCTTATTAAATCTACTGTATTCAAATGTTTTGCTTTCACCAGGTCTCAGAGCACAAATCAGAGCTCTGCTACAGACCACATGATCAACCAGGATGAAGGTCAACAGAGTGAATATGCTTCTCCTCTCCACGGTCAGCCTTAACCCTGACTTTTGTTTCTGACTAATCTTTAATGAGAACATTTATGTCTCAGTGTTTTTTTTTTTGAAACCTTCATTCAACAGACAATCTGTGGAATGACCTGAAAAGATTTATTCACATCAGAAATCCCTCGAATGTGCTCTGCTGTAACTGATTCATGTTAAATATTCAACATGAGTCAGTTTTAAATACTAGAATGAGATGATTTTCTGTAAATGACTGAAGTTCAAACATGTCACTGTATTTCAGATGAATCCAGGGATGCCACATATTCTTTGATTGAGCTTAAAAACATCACTAAGAAGGGTGAGTGTTTTATGTAGAAACAACCACATCCAAGATATAGAACAAACAGTAGCTGAGACACTTTTCTAGAGCAGTAGCATCTAAATAACAGATAATATCATCTGATCCTTTGAACAGAGAAGAAACAGAAACCAGAGGAGAGCTGTGTTTACTCTGCTGTGAAGATTGGTTCATCTGCAGGTATGATTCATTCCAACAGTCCTGACTAGACAATGATCCTTCTTCTGTGTTGTACAGTTGAAACCTGAAGTGTGGCTTTTGTTTCAGATGACGGTCTGATGTATGAACAGGTTCTCTTCCACAATAAAGGTAAAGCCAAGAGAGACAAAGGTGAGTCAAGTCTCCGTCCACCTGCAGCAGTGATTGTTGTAACAGGTTGATCTTAATAAGTAATGTGACTCACTGGAACCTACTTTAGCTAATATTACAACTAAGAACATCTTGTCTCTTCTATTTTCTTCTGTGCAACATGTTTATTATACACTTTTGTACAGAAGCAAATCATATTAATCATTGTGTTGCCTGTTACTGTCAAACATTTTAAACTGATCTCTTTCATGACAGGAATATCTGCTCCTGCAACCGCTGATGAAACAGTTTATTCTGAAGTCAAACCAGTAAAACATAGGGGTAAATTGTCTTCATTCTGATTTGCTGAATAATCCTGGATCTTTTCCTTCTTTGGTTTGGCTCCTGATCAGTAAACAGATTGTTATCAACAAAACCAACTAAATAAAGAAAAATAAAAACTGGATTTTAATATAAATAGGAAATCATATACAAATACTAACATTCATGAAAATTCAATAAGGCTTCATCAGGTTTATGAAGTTAGAGATCTTGGTCAGTGTTGTTGTCTCAAACCCTTCAGTTTCACTGGTAATGTCATGGAGTTAATGTATCAAGTATCTAAAGTAATCTAATCTAATTCATTCATTCATTTTCTGTAATGAATGGAGCAGTTCACTGTGATACTGCACAATCCAGCAGACAGGTTGGAGTGAAGCTCTGATATTATCATCTTTGGTTGCAACACATGACCAGGAAGATAAATGAATGACTTAATGGCGCCCTCTGCTGGTCCTCAGCTGTAAACACAAGCTGGGATTATACCAGGGGATCAACTTTTTTGTCTTATAGAGGGTTATCTGTTATTCATAGATAATAATGTTATTCAGTACTGTTAACTGAAATGTAATAAATATAATCTGTAACATTTCCACCTTATCGTTTCTCCATTCACAGGAAGTCCATCTCCTGCAGTCATGGAGGAAACTGTTTATTCTCAAGTCAAAATCTAGGAACAGCTCCTGATAATAAAGGTACCAGACAATGTGAATGTTGTCAAAGTGTCTTTAATTCTGAGGAATCACCTGAATAAATCATCTTTTCTCTCTTCTTGTGGTTTTCAGGTCCACAGAGAGGAGTGTGTGATGTTTTGTCCATTGAAATGAATTGATCCTTGATGAGCTTTGTTTTTGTATGGAGGTCATTTAGCATTTTAAAAGCTTGTTAGTTGAGACCACTTTGTGCAGCAATGTTTTTGTAGCTGTGACATTTTATTTGCTTGTTTCTGTTTTTCTTCACTTTTGTCTCAAATATAAAACCAAGAATTAAACAAATACATTTGTTTAACATTGAACATTTGCAAAGTTTAATCCAGTATCCCAATGTCTCAGACATGATGGATATAGTTACCTTATTTACCGTATTAATCTTTATCATTTCATATTTGTTTCTGTTATTCTGTCCTGGTATCATCTAACTGTGTTTACATTTAGTTGTGTTGGTGTGTTTTTGACCTCTGATGAAGGACTACCTACCTCAGACTCTAACCATCCTCAGTGTCATTAACACTGTAAAATAACATGTGAACAGACCTAACAAGCAAATAGTGGCTGAAGTGGCGTGCTATGTATCCATAATTCTGTGATAACAACTAAGCTGGTACAATTTAAAGGAATCAGCCCACTTAACCATTTTACACAAACACAAAATAACACAACGTCTTAGTACGTCAGTTAAACTGGAACCTCTCAATAACAATTTGTTTGTTTTCATTGTTTAGGGTGCAATTTTGCATAAATACGACAAAACCAACAATTTCTTGCACATTAGATATTTTTCTTTTGTCACATGACTGTATATTCCAGGAAACATGCTGATATGCATCCTAATTTCTGACACCTCAGAAACTTTGGAGTGCACTGAAAACTTTAAACCAGCAGAGTCTTAATGTGGTAGGTGGTTGAGATAACATTACCTCTGTGTGTCAAAGAGGAAGTGAAAAGATGATGCAGATACTGAACAGCTTCCTCTTTTTTATTTTGTAAATATACTGCACATTTTAACTGAAATACAAATCACATGTAGACTTCTCTTACTTGTTACATACTCAGTATACAGTATGCTTTGTTTTTATTTTTCTAAATGAGTTTCTTCCATGTTCATAAAGAATAGAGCATCATCAGCAAAACAAGAGAAACGCAGATAATATTAAAAACTCTATTGCTTAAGGTGGCTGCATGACATGGGTACATCCTGGACAGGTCTCCAGTCCATCACAGGACGAACACTGAGAGACAGACAACCATTCACACTCACACTCACACCTACAATTTAGAATCACCAATGAACCTAACCCGCATGTCTTTGGATGGTGGGAGGAAGCTGGAGTACCTGGAGAGAACCCACGCAGACACAGGGAGAACATGCAAACTCCACACAGAAAGACCCCAGTCGACCATGGATTCGAACCCTGTACCTTCATCAGGCTAACCACCTTTCCACTGTACCGCCCATTGTTATTCATTATATCTCTTAATTACTTGCAGTTTCAATAGCACAACTTTCCTGCGTACAACACTCATAAAGCATACTGCTGCTGTGTGTCGAAGGATCAAAATCTGGTTGTCACTGGTGATGACTCCGTCGAAGCTTCTGTCCAGCAACACATTCTGAACGTGTGAAGAGGAAGTGAAGTTGAGTTTAAGGATCTCACTCTAATTATCCATTTTTATTACCCTGCGACTGCCTTAGCGTTTCGTGAACTGAACATTGTGCTGACCTTATTCTGTGAGTGTATCAGTGTGGCATTTCCTGATGACACTGTGAGATCTTTCAGCAGAGAGTTAGAGTGCAATGACTGTTGTAGTTCTTTATTTTTGAAACCACGACACATTTACACATCTGCCGGAGTCCTCACAGGCATAGTCTCCCTGCGGACACCGAGAGTGTCTTTCTTTGTGCCGTGTCTCATCTGATCTCCAGGTCCAGCACGCTACTGTGTTTAAAGGAGAGAGTGATTAGACTAACAGGATGCAGGTGTGCCAATCACTCTCTCCTGGTGCTGCTCTCATGAGCCCTCTCTCCACCTCTCTCCTGCAGCTGATGCACCACGCCCCCTCCACAATCAGTAACTTTCTTTCTCTGATTGGTTCAGGATCTTAAAGGCTTTTGTTGATGACTGAATGTGAATAATCTAGAAGTACCAATCTTTATTCCAGTGCTGAATACACTCCTCTACTGTGGACATGCTCAAGGTCAGTGAACAGTTTTCTTTCTTCTCTAGTTTTATATTTATTACCATGTATCAACATTTATTTCTTTTGACCTGTGTGCCACTGCACATATGTCTTTGTTGGGTTTTGATGCCAAGTTGACCCTTGAGCCCAGCTGGTTCCGTCTATTTGCTGGAGAGCATGCTACCTTCACATGTGACATGAGAGACGGGAATGAAACTGACTGGCTTTACACATTCAGCTGGAATGGTCAACAGCTAGTGTCCTTCAGTACTAATAACTCCTGCTCCCTTTACCTGAGGACAAACCTGAGTGGTGATTATCAGTGCACTGGTCGTCACCAGCGCTCAACAAATCTGACAAAAGGGAGCAACAATGTCACTCTGTCTGTGGGCAGTTCTGTCCCGGCAACCTAACTGGCTTATGATATTCACAGGTGAACTGATCAGTGTTCGATGTGACATTGATGGAGGAGGAAACAGAGTGAGAGTATGAATGGAGCAAGCCCGACTCAAACACAACTCAGACGTATGAATAAAGAATTGTCAGTGCATCAGTGTCCAGCAGTGGAAACTACAGGTGTATGGGTAAACACAAACAGGACAGGGACTTCAAGTAGAGTTGAAATCACTGTGTTGTAATACTCTATGTCTAATTAAAGCACACTCAGATTGATTCATTCACGTCATTAAAAAAGGCTAGCATCAGTGCTGACAATACAGCCTTTCACCATGGAGGTAGTGTGACTCTGACCTGCTCTGTGAAACCATCATCTGACTGGAGTGACTATTGGTACAGAGGAAAAACCTTAGAAGCCCTGAAAAGACCGGATGCTGGTTTCCTCTTCAATGGACAAATCAGTGTCTCACAGGAAGGACTCTACTGGTGCAGAGGAGGAAGAGGAAACCCTGGTTATTACACAGGCTACAGTGATTCAGTCAATATTGGCAAAATTGGTGACGGTGGCATAAGCAATGAATGAATTCGTTCATAATTCTTAAACTAAAATGATGGATGTTGATGCAACCTTCTCATTTATCACTTGAACGCAGCCACAAACAGACCCAGTGTTTTACACTGATTCCAGTCAACCTCGGTTTGTCTGGTCTGGAGGTCAGTTTTTTTTTCTTTTCCTTCTCTCAATAAACAGATGTCAGAGAATGACAGAATCCCCATGTAAATTATCCAGATACCAGTCTAGTAATGCAGTGTACTGGTGTGAGTCTGGATCAGGAGAGTTCAGCAACGCAGTCAACATCACTGGACATGGTATGTTATAGATTCAGTTGTTTTCAGTATCTTTGCTGTAGATTTAATAGAAGCTGTTTGATATCTTAAGACAATCCTCAGTCTTCAGCACGGCTACGCTACAATACACAGTGACTATCTCCTTCCTTCCAGTCTATCTTGTTATGGTCAAATGGTTACTTTAACATTTTCAGGTTTGCAGTCAAATACTAAATTGAACAAAGTAATATCAATGTGTGATGAGGTGGTTAAACACAGGCAGGACTTAAGAATCAAAACTGAAGAAGTTACTCAGAAATCCTGGATGTTGACCTCCTTGAAGCTTGGTATTCATTCAATTATTTTGGATTTGTTTTGAAGTATTTAAAATTTCTACTGTCAGGAACTAAAATGTTTACACTTTGTGACATAGTGTGACTGTTTTCCAGGTTCTTCTGGTATCATCCTGGTGAGTCCTGTCCATCCTGTGACTGAGGGAGAGCCTGTTACTCTGTTACGCTGCAGGTTCAGACAACAACAAATACTTTCCAATGTGTCTTTCTATCACAATGACAAACTCATCCAGAATGATACCAGAGGGGAGCTGAATATATCTGCAGTGTCAAAGACACATGAAGGCTTCTACAAGTGTGAACATTCAGGAGAACAATCACCACAGAGTTGGATGGCATTTAAACGTGAGTAAGAACATCTGATGAATTTTTAATTTTGAAATCATTTATTAAGAGTCTTGGAGAATAATTTCTGTTCCCTACTGCTGGGGTCAGGTATCTGCCCTATTTTTCTCTCTGAGGAACATCCAAGGCCATGGTTCCTCATATGGCGTCTTCAGTCTCACTGTCTGGCTGTCAACAGACACAGCTGTAGAGTTAGATGATAATGTCCTCCATCACTGTCTGACAATTCGTATTTCCTAATTGGTGTGAATCCTTATCTTCATGTTTATGTACAATAACCAATGGGATATTGATGCATCTCCCCCTGCCTCGGTCCACCCTCTTAGTATAAGACTTTGAGTTTACTGTTTGTCCCTTTAGAATTGAGGTGGACTCATGCCCGTATGATGTGATGACGAATCTTCTGTTCTCCTCAATCGAGCCTAAATAAACTCCTTCAGGCATAAGACATACAGGATCTGCATCACCACAAATTTCTACCTAACAATTGGCGTCACGAATAGGATCTTAATAGAACAACGACTCGGTAAGTGCAAATGTATAATGTCTTGTTGTATATTGTGCCTTGCTGTGTGTTACGGTCTGTCCGGGGTGAGGTAGGACCCAAACGCAAGACATAGGGAAGAGGAGGCTAGTGGAGGTGAAACTGAAGTTTAATTAAATAAAAGGGAACAAAAAACGCTGCTTGAACAGCAGGAAAATCCAAAGGGGTAAAACAACAAAAACTGAATGCAAAAAAAACACTTGAGATGCTGAGGGGACTGGTAAACACTGGAAACAAGAAGAAACACAGGGGAACCATCCATAGGGAATGATGCGACAGGGACAAAGGGGAAGCCAGGGCTATATATACACACACGAGGAACCAAGGGGTGACAAGACACAGGTGACAGAAATCAAGAGACACCAGGTGAAACTAATGAACTAATCAACACCAAAACACAAGGAGGAAAATCACAGGAAATCAAAAACTTACCAAAGTAAAACAGGAAACGGGGACACGAAACATGAAAAACTCAAAACGTGAACACAGAAAACCCAGAACCATCACACCGTGTCTGTGTTTGACAAATGAAAGGAATGTAAAATGGGAGCTAAACTTTTGATAAAGAACTCGTATTAATAGTGATACTTCATTATTAACTCTGTATAAGAGAAACGTTTTAACTTCAAGTGAATTATAAGTTTTGCAAAGTGTGTTTGTATGTTTGTGAAGAAAAGCTGGGTGAGCTTATCACTTCTGGATGCGGTGAGAGTCTCTGAGACCACCTGAGATCTCTGGTCATAGGAAAGGGCTTTTCGGGGTGGATTGAAAAAGGATCTGTTTCACCAGTGGTCAAGATCGGGGACTGCCCGCCTGTGTCCGTTGGGAACAAAATGAAATGTCTATACACTGAGACTAAATGTCTACCTTCACACATACAACACTGAAAATTTATGTAAGACCAGAAAACCTGTATGCTGCTGAAGTTGTTTTTGTATGTTTATTGAGTGTCCTGTTGTTTGAATTTATACACTGGGTGCTTGTCAGTCCAAAACGGGGGATGAAACAAATTCACACACAAAATTGACACACAAATCAAATAAACAAGACGGCACACCACTCTCTAAACAACCTGATGCAGAGATACACGGTGCAGGCGATTTGCAGCCACAACATCTACAGAGCATGTTCTCTTTGAGAGCACCAGCTGGCGTAGTTTGTCGTCTAAAAGGTTGGAAATATGTGTATCCATTCACCACTCTTATGCAAGATTGGACACAAGGAGAACACTGCAAAAATTAACAATCTAACCAAGTCTTCCAATCTTGTATCTAGCCAAAAAGCCTTTTTTTTTTTTTTTTTTTTTAAATCTTGTTTTGAGAGCATTGTACTATGCAAGCACAGAATGTGTAAGATTATTATTCTCGTTTTGAGAATATGTGTTTTTATTTCTTAGTAACTATATATTTTTCACAGAAAGTAAACCGAATTATGTCAGATACTCTTTTGTGACCACTTTTTAGCTTAGAAAACTTGTTTCAAGACCTGAAGCATTCACACACACTTTGGCCACAGTTGTAACACATTTATTCACATTCATTTCAATGTTTAAGTGCAGCAACATCACCAAGATAATATTTTGTCAGAACATACGTGGTGTTTTTGAAACTGGCAGGGTAATATGATGTGTGATCCACTAGCTTTTCAGCAGCGATCAACTGTGTTGCTTGAGCAAGATTAGGCACTGCAACTTCACAGGTTAAAAGAATAAAAAGAGAATAAGCCACTCTACTTTGACTGTGTGTTGTATGCCATACCATATTAAAATACTCCATATTTGGTACTTCTGAGACAGGACCCAATTTTCCTGTAAACAAAAATCGGATGCTCCATACCTATGTCATTCTGACAGCAAACTGTCAAGACAGCAATCTTTATTTTGGCAGGCACATACTGACTAGAGCGGTCAATACCAAATCTTGACGGGGGGGCGTGTCATAGCAAGATTATTTAGTTTGCATAGTGATGTGATTATACAGGGATCAACAACCGGCCTAGAAATTAAAATAGCATTTCTAGTTCTAGTATTCGCCACTTATATATGTTTGTATGACATTATTAGTTTTTTACACTTTTTACCCAGACTGACATGGTCTGCACCATCCTCCGTCACTACCCTCATGTGATCACGTCTGCCTTATGACAGTTGGAAGGTTATCGGGACTGGATTCGGTAAGGAGAAAACAACATATTAATAATTATAGTTTTAAGTTTTACAATTACGTTACAGTTTTACTCTTCACATTTACTTCACTCATCGTGATTAACTGTGGCCGTATCAATGAATAAATCGGCCTATTCAATCCTAAATCCTGCTAGCTAGCTAACTTAGCTAATGTTAGATGACTTTCCAGGTTGGTGCTACAGTGTTATGCTATTTCTCATGCGATTTATTGAAAACGTTGTTGATAAATTTTCCGCCATATTTTTTTTATCATGTACTCTTTGAATGTGCATATTAAAAGCAAGAATAACCGGGAGGGGCGCTAATGGGCAAATCCGCCGCGAACTCTATGGGCGCCGCCATCTTGCCTGCCGCCATTACTGCGTGCATGCGAGCATATTCTATAAACTATATAAAAAAATAGAGACGTACAGTGTTCCGTTTTAACAATTTGACATGATTTAGGTTATTGTTTTAAATCTGTGAACGCAGAGTATACGAGAAAGTATACTTTTAAAATATCTCCTCATGGCTAGCTAAGCTGGAGTAGCTTTATGGTGCTAAATGGTTAAATAATGACATTTAAGTTACTGTTTTCTTTATTGTTTGTCATTTCCCCATATTGAATTTAGCCTTTGCTCAGTCACCCTTAAGTAGGTTATTACAATATGTATTTCAGCTATTTTGCTGTCTCAAGTTGATTAGTGCTAATTTTATAGGTAAAAATGTTATATGGCTTTTAATTCTAAAAAGGTTTGTTAATGATTTGACTTTGTTTACAGCTGCCAGCATAGATGAGGCCTTACTCCACCCCCTCAGTCTGGGTGATTCAAGACACCTTTTTCATGGGCCAGAGAACTTTCTCAGGAGGAAACAACTGTCGGCCAAGAGGTAAATTTTGCCTGCTTTTCTAAACATAAACAAATACCTGGCACAACACATGTTGTGCCATTGTTTGTCTCCACTTCCTTGTCCATGTCTTGTCTTCCTGTGTTGTCCCTCCTGTGAGTACCTTGTGTGTCTCATGTGCATGCGATTGCCCCACCTGTGTCTTGTTTCCACATGTATTTGACCTCAGTGTTTTCCCGGTTTTCTCCTTCCAAAGAAAACCCTACAGCTTCCTGTTCCTCCAGAATATGTGATCTACACAGACACGGAGTTGGAACAAGTTCAAAAGCACCATTTTGAGATGACCTGTACAGGTAGAGGGGGGGACTCATCAAACATGTAAGTGATGACAATTTTAGTCATATTATTTTCTTGAAAAGTTATTTAAAAAAAGGTACGTGATATTCAAAATGTTTTTTTCCAGTAAGTGACTTTTTCACCACAAATGAGCATGTAAAGTTATCTTCAGAAGAGAATTATGAATGCTGTCTATTTTTGTTCATACAAAGTAGTTTTTTCCTTGACTACCATGTTCTGTCTCATATTTTAAATGTTATCAAAGATAATGAGGTTATATCCTCTGTTACCTCTGCTGAGTGTTTCACAAGTACTTGGTTCCTTCCTTCCTTCCTTCCTTCCCACTATCCCTCCCTTTCATTACTACTGTCCTTCCCTTCCTTTCCACTGTCCTTCCTTCCTTGCTTAATTTCTTCCTTCCTTCCTTTCCACTGTCCTTCCTTCTTGTCCACTGTCCTTGTCTTCCTTTCCACTGTCCTTCCCTTCCTTTCCACTGTCCTTGTCTTCCTTTCCACTGTCCTTGTCTTCCTTTCCACTGTCCTTGTCTTCCTTTCCACTGTCCTTGTCTTCCTTTCCACTGTCCTTGTCTTCCTTTCCACTGTCCTTGTCTTCCTTTCCACTGTCCTTGTCTTCCTTTCCACTGTCCTTCCCTTCCTTTCCACTGTCCTTGTCTTCCTTTCCACTGTCCTTCCTTTCCACTGTACTTTCCTTCCTTCCGTCATTCCTCCCTTCCTCCCTTCCTCCCTTCCTTCTTTCTTTCCTTCCTTCCCTTCCTTTCCACTGTCCTTCCTTCCTTGCTTCCTTCCGTCCTTCCTTCTTGTCCACTGTCCTTCCCTTCCTTTCCACTGTCCTTCTCTTCCTTCCTCCCTTCCTTCCTTTCCTCCTTCCTTCCTTCCTCCTTCCTTCCTTCCTTTCCACCTTCCTTCCTTCCTTTCCACCTTCCTTCCTTCCTTCTTTCCACTGTCCTTCCTTCCTTCTTGTCCACTGTCCTTGTCTTCCTTTCCACTGTACTCCCTTCCTCCCTTCCTCCCTTCTAGGGATGCAAATTATCGAGTAATTCATTAATCGATAGTTGTTTCATCTTATCGATCGATGATCGATTAATTGATAAGCGGCAATTTTTCTGAGAAGCTGAATGTCCCTCTGAATAGGTTCTATCTACTGTATACGTAACATAAAATGCAATCTTCCTTACGATGCGCTGTCTCTTAGCAGCATAATAAAAATAAATAAAACATATTCTGAAAAGTAAATAAGGTGTCACATGTGGACTATTAGCAGCATTTATAATCCCCCTTAAAATTGGGAAATGTGACAATATCACAATAACATTAGTAGACTAGGACTGGACAGTCGTAACTCTAGTTAATTTAAATATAGGCTGCCTGATGACAGATGTGTCTGTCTTCGTAAAACAAAACAAAAACATCCCTAGTGCTCCTCATTGTATTGTGTTTTATTTTTATTCTATTCTTATTTCACGTATTTAAGCTGAACTTTACTAGAGAGAAAAGTTACTGGAGTCAAATTCCTTGTATGTGTACATACTTGGCCATTAAAGCTGATTCTGATTCTGATCCTAATCCTCATTGCATAGCTAGACCTATCTATTTTTGTTCAAGAATGTCATATCAACATGGTCAGCTAAGTCGTGTACGCAGCCTGTTAACAGTTAGGCCAGCTGCTGAAAATACACGCTCAGAAGTGACTGACGTCTGCTGACGTGCCTGTCCGTCAACGACATTTATCGGCAGCATGTCTGTAGTAACCATGTATGTTACATATACACTGGGTAATGCCCTCTGCTTCTGTGGAATCACATACCCTTCGTCCCAACGCTGTGGTGATTGTAGGCCACAGTTACTCATTGCGCGGCTCGTCATGCTATAACTGGCGGCTCGACTGGTAGCTTACAGTAACACACTACCACTTGCCTTTAATTGCAATCCACTATTTACCGGCAATGCCAAAAGTGGCCATGTGGCATTGTTTACAAAACTTGACCGCAACGCACGGTTGCAGGGTGGCGACGTAAGCTCCGCTAGCTAGCGTAAAACACAAAACGGACCGGTGTTTAATAAAGCGACAGAAACGAGCTCATTAAAGTAAATCTGGTCTTAAATGAAAATGTATTGGCCGTGTTATTTATTTTTTGTGGGATGTCCAATTTGTATGTTGTCGTAAAAGTGGCTCGCCTTTTGATTTTGCACTGCCAATGTGGCTCTTGTGAAAAAAATAGGATCACTGTTGTAGGCTAACCACTCGCTGTTTGTAGCATGGCTGAATGTGACATACTTAGGTGGTAATTTAACGAAATTGATTCATCTTGTCAGCACCGCTTCTCGTTTGTCTGTTGTTGTCGTCAGAGCCCTGCTTCGCTTGTGTTCCCACGTGTGCGTCAAGTACGCCTGGCGTCAAGCGCGCCCCCACGAGGACGAGCGGGGAATTACGGGTTCAAAATGCAATTAATTGCAATAAATTAATTTTAATCGAGTAATTTCTTATCGACAATTAATCGATAATCGATTAATTGCTTGCATCCCTACTCCCTTCCTTCTTTCTTCCTTCCTTTCCACTGTCCTTCCTTCCTTTCCACTGTCCTTGTCTTCCTTTCCACTGTCATTCCTTCCTTCCACTGTCCTTCCTTCCTTCCTTCCTTCCTTCCTTCCTTCCTTCCCACTATCCCTCCCTTCATTACTGCTGTCCTTTCCTTCCTTCCTTCCTTCCTTTCCACTGTCCTTCCCTTCCTTTCCACTGTCCTTCCTTCCTTCCTTCCTTTCCACTGTCCTTCCCTTCCTTTCCACTGTCCTTCCTTCCTTCCTTCCTTCCTTCCTTCCTTCCTTCCTTCCCTTCCTTTCCACTGTCCTTCCTTCCTTCCTTCCTTCCTTCCTTTCCACCTTCCTTCCTTCCTTCCTTTCCACCTTCCTTCCTTCCTTCCTTTCACCTTCCTTCCTTCCTTCCTTTCCACCTTCCTTCCTTCCTTCCTTCCTTTCCACCTTCCTTCCTTCTTGTCCACTGTCCTTGTCTTCCTGTCCACTGTCCTTCCTTCCTCCCTTCTTCCTTTCCACTGTCATTCCTTCCTTGCTTCCTTCCGTCCTTCCTTCTTGTCCACTATCCTTGTCTTCCTTTCCACTGTCCTTCCTTCCTTCTTCCCTCCTATCCCTCCCTTCATTACTGCTGTCCTTTCCTTCCTTCCTTCCTTCCTTCCTTCCTCCTTTCCTTCATGTCAGTCAGTCAGTCCCTCAGTCAGTCCCTCAGTCCCTCAGTCCCTCAGTCCCTCAGTCCCTCAGTCAGTCCCTCAGTCCCTCAGTCCCTCAGTCCTCAGTCCCTCAGTCCGTCCCTCAGTCAGTCCCTCAGTCAGTCCCTCCCTCAGTCCCCCAGTCCCTCAGTCCGTCCCTCCCTCAGTCCCTCAGTCCCTCAGTCCGTCCCTCCCTCAGTCCCTCAGTCCCTCAGTCAGTCCCTCAGTCCCTCAGTCCGTCCCTCCCTCAGTCCCTCAGTCCGTCCCTCAGTCCGTCCCTCAGTCCCTCCCTCAGTCCCCCCAGTCAGTCCCTCCCTCAGTCCCTCAGTCCGTCCCTCCCTCAGTCCGTCCCTCCCTCAGTCCCTCCTCAGTCCGTCCCTCAGTCCCTAAGTCCGTCCCTCCCTCAGTCCGTCCCTCCCTCAGTCC